>CM056056.1:20245060-20457560 GCA_029574335.1 Rana kukunoris | reverse complement strand
TATGACTTCCTGTGTCCCTCAATGGACAAGAAAAAAAAACTCATTGGTAAATCCTTTTCTTGGAATTCATTGAGGGACACTCATTTGTTGCTAGCATCCAACCCTCCCGTAGGTGGCAGCATAACCCAACAATATGTGCCTACCTGTGCCCCTCAATGGACAAGAACGAAAACAGGATTTATGTACTCACAGGTAAATCCTTTTCTTGGAATTCATTGAGGGGCACAGTAATTTTTTGCTAGCATCCAATCCTCCCGTAGGCGGCAGCATAACGCAACAATATATGACTTCCTGTGTTTCTCAATGGAAAAGAAAGAAAATTGGATTTTTGCATTTGAAGGTCATTATTATTATTATTATTATTACTATAATACAGGATTCATATAGCGCCAACAGTTTACGCAGCGCTTTACAATATAAAAGGAAGAAAGTACAGTTACAATACAATAAAAAGAAAGAGGGTTAAGAGGGCCTTGTTCAAAAGAGCTTACAATCTAATAGGGTGGGGGAAGTAGTACAACAGGTTGTAACTGTGGGGAATGAGCGGACAGAAGTGACATACATTGAGGGACACAGATGTTTTTTGCTATTGTCCAATTCTCCTGCAGGCAGCAATATAACCTGAAAGTGAGTAACCTTCTTGGAGTTCATTGAAGTTGTTCAACAGTTGTTTTTTGCTAGTATCCAGTCCTCCTGTAGGTGGCAGTATAACTTGGCAGTACGGGGGAGATTTACAAAAACGGGTGCAAAATAGAATCTGGTGCACAGTTGTGCATAGTAACCAATCAGGAGAAGCCAGGAAGGTGCTGATCACCAACCCAAATACATTAGTATGTAGATGAATGTGGCCTCAGCCAGCACCGTCCCAGCCACACCCCCCTGACTTGGTCATAGAGGCTGAAGCTAAAGTTAGAAGCTGACTGGTCACTACGCACAGCTGTTCCAGTTTTAGTAAATCAACCCTAGATCATGACTACTTTTGTCCTTCAATGGACAAGAAAGAAAACAGGTCTTTTTTTTTTTTTGTGCTAGTGCTCAATTCTCCTGTAGGCGGCAGTATAATCCAGCAGCATATGACTACATGTATATGACGCAATGAACTGGAAAAACAGTTATTTTTGCACTCACAGGTAAATCTTTTTCTCGGAGCTCATTGAGAGACAAGGTAATTTTTATACTAGTGTCCAAGTCTCCTTTAGGCGGCAGTATAACTGACAGTAACCTTCATGGAGTTCATTGTGGGACACAGTTTTTTTTTACTAGTATCCAGTCCTCCTGTAGGTGGCAGCATAACCCGACCGTATATGGCTACCTGTGCCCCTCAATGGACTAAACAGAAAATGGGATTTTTGCACTCACCATTAAATCCTTTTCTTGGAGTTCATTGAGGGACACAGTTGTTTTTTGCTAATGTCCTCTCCTCCTGTAGCCGACGGTATAATCTGAGAGTATATGGCTACCTGTGTCCCTCAATGGACAAGAAAGAAAATAGTATTTTTGCACTCACCATTAAATCCTTTTCTTGGGGTTCATTGAGGGACACAGTCATTTATTGCTACTGTCCTATCCTCCTGTAGGCGGCAGTATAACCTGACAGTAACCTTTGTGAAGTTCAATGAGGGACACAGTTGTTTTTTGCTAGTATCCAGTCCTCCTGTAGGTGGCAGCATAACCTGACAGTATAGGACTTCATGTGTCCCTCAATGGACAAAAAAATTAGGATTTTTTCACTCACCAGTAAATTGTTTTCTTGAAGTTCATTGAGGGACAGTTGTTTTTTGCTACTGTCCTCTCCTCCTGTAGGCGATGGTATAATCTGACAGTATATGGCTACCTGTGTCCCTCAATGGACAAGAAAGAAAATAGGATTTTTGCACTCACCATTAAATCCTTTTCTTGGAGTTCATTGAGGGACACCGTCATTTATTGCTACTGTCCTATCCTCCTGTAGGTGGCAGTATAACCTGACAGTGAATGACTACCTGTGTCCCTCAATGGACAAGAAAGAAAATAGGATTTTTGCACTCACCATTGAATCCTTTTCTTGGAGTTCATTGAGGGACACAGTCATTTATTGCTACTGTCCTATCCTCCTGTAGGTGGCAGTATAACCCGACAGTATAAAACTACCTGTGTCCCTCAATGGATGAGAAATTAAATGAAATGTATAAAAGGAAACAAGCTGTCCACAATTCAGCTTCAACATTAAAAGATAATACCCCCCCCCCCCCCCCCGATTGGCAGAATACTGATCTCCTATATATCGGGCCCTTCACCCTGTTTAGGCAGCGAAGGGTTAAACGAGCGTCTGAAAGTGGCACCGGCGAAATGTTATATTAAGCAAATCTGGCCGTGCCGGATGCTAACCCCTCGCAGGCTGAAACAATTGGATAATCCGCTGGTTAAACAAGGTAACCCTTATTTGTGACACACCTGATTTCTGTCAATATGTACACAGGGCTGGCAGCTTGTTCGCTCTGTGTCAGTCTCCGTCCCTGCCAGGGAGAGAATACAATCGTCCCAACAAAAGGACACAGAGAGAGCTTTCACGGGCGCTGAATGGAGCCAGCCGAGTGCAGACTATCTAACGGCTCTTAACCGCCGGAATGCGCCCAAGGTCCTGCCAACCGTTCTGATTTGCGCATTATAGATGGAAACCCGGCAAGTCGCAATTTATTCAAAAGTGCCATCCGCTGTATTCGCCGCACCTCGCTAAGAAGGCATTATTACACGCGCACAATGGGGCGCACAATGGCACCGAACTTCTGAATTTGGGAGTCAGAGTTCCAGTCCAGGTCAGGCTGGTTTCTATAAAGTGGTTGTAAACCTCAGACATGGAATACACAAGTGTGCTTGTGTCCATCCAGAGCACTGTCATTTCTGTTTGCTTCAGCATAAATCTCTTCTGACAAGTGTTTTCTAGACACAGGGGAGGGAGCTCCAGCACACAGCCTGTGATTGATAGCCTCAGCTCTGTTCCTGTGTGCTGTGTGATGGTGGGTGTGTCCCTTATTCTCCAAACAGCTCTCACTGAGCTCTGCAGTGTGCAACCTCAGATTCCCACACCCCTGCTTTCCAAAAGCTCAGACAAGCCATATAATTTCTGCACTTTAAACTGATCTGGAAAAAATAGACAAAGCACACTGAGATTCCAGGAACAATGCACACGATAAATGGATTTTGAGATAATATTTTTAGCTTTGGGTCCTTAAATAAAGGGATACCCTAGTTTGGTTGACCCAATCAATGCACAACATATGAATTCCATTGGCTTTCTTCAACCATGAACTCTAAGACCCCTTTCACACTGGGGTGCTTTTCAGGTGTTTTATCGCAAAAAAAAGCGCCTCTCATGCCTCCCCAGTGTGAAAGCTTGAGTGCTTTAACACAGCGGCGGTGCGCTTGCAGGACGGGAAAAAAAGTCCTGCAGGCAGCATCTTTGGCGCGGTTTGGGAACCGTGTTCACACAGCTCCAAAAAAGCCTGCCCATTGAAATGAATAGGCAGCGCTGCTGAAGCGCCTGCAAAGCGATCGGCAGCGCCGCAACACGGGCGCTTTTAACCCTTTCTTTGGCCACTATCGAGGATTAAAGGTGCCCTTCTAGCGGTCAAAAAGTGATGCTATAACAGGGTCAAAGCTTCACTAAAACTAGCGGTGCTTTACCGCTAACGCTGCACCACCTCAGTGTGAAAGGGTCGTAAACAGGAAGTAAACCCTCTTAAAAAAATATAGAAAAAAAAACCCTGCAAGAAAAAGGCATAATGAGCTAGTATGCATAGCATACTAGCTCATTGTGTATTACTTTTCCTGACTTTGAAGCCCCCGCAGCGGTGCTTGCTCCTCTCCTCCAGCGCCGCCATCTTTACCCGAGTGTCTTCGTCGTATCGCGGCTCCGGCGCTGTGACTGGCCGGAGCCGCGATGATGTCACTCCAGCACATGTGCGTGGATGCCACCACTAACGGCATGATTGCCGTTAGTAACGGCACGCTCAGTGCGCCTGCACGCAGTTGTCTACAGAGCATGCGCCGTACACATTGGTGCATGTCTTTTGGAAATATCTCCTAAACCGTGTAGGTTAAGGAGATACTTGTTGCACCTACAGGTAAGCCTTAATCTAGGGTTACCTATAGGTCTAAGTGGTCTGTAAGGGTTTACAAGAACTGTAATGAGTGGAATCCGGCTCCTCCAATACACGTGTTTAGGAAAGGTGTAGTGTCCCTTTAAATCAGACGTGGGAAGCACAAGGCCGCGTTCCCCTGGGACGGCGAGTCACATGGTGCGCTCTCTCTGGAATTCCAGCCAGTCCTCATCCCAGCCAAGAGGATTCGGCTGCATTAGAGAGTTTTATATCAGGATAAATCCTGCCAGGCCACTGCCAGCCCGCTCAGTGCACCAATCAGAGGTTAACTCTCGCCGCCTCGGACGCTTTCGCTACTTTTGGTTTGGCCGTCCATTTCCAGGCTCCAGAATTTGGCTGCAACTGGAGAAACTGCGGCAAAAGCTTCACCAATGGAGGGATCAGCGAGGCACGGCGCGCTCTCTGAGAGTGAGGACTTGGAAGGCGCCCTGTGACCTTCACCAAGTTTTATGTGCCTTCTACGTATTCACCAAATTGCAGGATCAGATTTTTATTACTGCACCAGCAATGACCGATCACCAGAAAAATAAAACCTTCCCAGACTGACCACACAAGACTCCCCCTCCCTTCTTCAATCACCCCAATTTAAACCCCAACTCCGGCCTTCCCTTCTGTCTTGCACACTTGTACCGGCTTCTAAAACAACTTACGCTGATTTCACTGCACACTGTGAGCTTCTCACATTGTGCATTAGAAGCTGCTGCAAGTCAGAGAAAGCCTGCCTCATTTCCTGGCTGGAGGACGTCCAGCATCATCAAGCCTTTCTGACCCTAGCCTGACTGTCTGTGGCCTGCCCATTTCATTGATTGGATTTCATTTTTTTCAATCATGGTGGCTCAGCATCACATGTGGGCATTACCTAGATTGGTCTGCATGATGCAATAGAATGCCCACTCCTCCATCCATTAAGGCAGGGGTGCCGGTCTGTGACCTGCTGGGAGCCGGGCTGCAGAGCAAGCTGGCACAACCTGCACTGCCACCCTCCGACCACCAGAGGGTGCTGGCTCCCCGCACCACTACTCCCTTTCCCTCTCTACGGTCACAAAGACGAAGGGGAGGGAGGAGGGCGGGGCCAGGGACAAGATCTAATAGCACAGGTATTACCGCTCAAGCCATCCCCAAACGCCCTAAACCAGTGATGGCAAACCTTGGCACCCCAGATGTTTTGGAACTACATTTCCCATGATGCTCAACTACACTGCAGAGTGCAGGAGCATCATGGGAAATGTAGTTCCAAAACATCTGGGGTGCCAAGGTCCGCCATCACTGCCCTAAACGACTCCCCTGGTGGCAGGCTGCAACGCCCACCCGTTGATATCTATAAAAACATTTTGTAGTTTTTGACTAACAGGGGAAGAGTTAGAACTGGGGTGGATATAAATCCCAATTTTTTAGGGGATTTAAATCGATTTTTTTGATTTTTATCAACTTTATTTTGGTTAAATGCTTTTGGAGTAAAAATCAATCTAAACGACAATTTTCTATTTAAGATACATTAATAATTTAGTCTATTCAGCATGAAATGGAGCTTAGTTATGTGGCATGAGGCTGTATATTCTACAATATTTACATTTTTGGTAAACTCATTCAATGATTCCAAGCTCTGCAAGCTGAAATTACATGCACTGCATTGATGCATTTACACAACTTCACAGCAACCATGAGATAAAGCAAAGTTCTGGAATATTCCTTTATTTGCAAATCTATGTACACTGCAAACTGTATGATTGAATCGGCTCTGATATCGCTGTTTTACTAACCTGACAGCTTATTATTCTAAATAGGAAACCTTCATTTTGTTTGTGAATATTAAAGTTTCAAACTACCAGCAAGAATGAGTCCTTACATTTAAAGAGCACCTGTCATTTCAGACCCATCATGGCAGCACCTGTTAGCGGGCATCCACTCACCTGCTGCCACGTCCCTCACCTTGTTGTGTCACTGCCACATCACTAGCCGTCCTATTCAAGTGAATGGGACTGCCGGTGAGTCAACAGGAGGTCAGAGGAGGAGCCGCTGCGGGACAGAGGTGACAGTTGCTCTTTAAAATTTAGATTTAAATCAAATCCACCCTGGTTAGAACCCTGTCAGGTTTTAGATACCTGTGTCCCCGCTGTGGAGATTTCCCCTCACTTCCTGTCCCAGAGACACATGGCCTGTAAAGTTGTCACAGCGTATCCCTGGGATGGGAAACAAGCTCAAATCTCCTTAATTTGGCTTCATACTGCTAAAAAAAAAAAAAAAAAGTTATGACACTTTCCAACTCAAAAAAAAAGATGCAGGCCCATTTTATACTTTTGCTTTAGCAGAACTCCAGCCAAACACAACAAATTAAAAATAAATAGCACATTAAAAGATAAAAATAAAAAAAAACAGCTTTTGCAGCAATATTTATCTTCACTCCTGATTTTCCCAGCAGTACCTCTTTTCTGCCACTAGATGTCCTCAGGCTGATGGTCAACATAATTCAACCTACTTCCTCAGAGTCCAGATCATCCAGCCTGTGGCTGGACAGAAAAAAAGAGAAGCAGCTCAGTGCTGAGCTCATCTCTCAGCCACTCTGCTCTCTCCACCTATCAGCATGCTCCTTGACAGCACAGGGACTGATTGGCTCTTCCGATTCTCGCTGTACAGGCACTGCAATAGGTCGATGCCAGTCACATTCAGGTGCCAAGAAATACATTTAACAGTGTATTTACAGAGCTGCGTTGATTTGCGTCTTTCCTTCTGCACAGAGTTCAGCTGTAAATCCCCCACATGGGAAGACGTCGGGCCCGGCAGCAGGTGAACCTTTTATGGATAAAATACGATTTTGGCCGAGTGACGGTCACATGTGCTCCGTCAGCAGCTTACACACATAAAAGGTTTCTAAGATTAGTCAGTGACCAGCGCGCGGGGTCAGCCGCCTTATTCGCCGCTCTCTATTTTAGTAGCCACAGAATCGCCTCCCTTTCCAGGGCTGTGACACCAGAGGCCGTGACCCCCGTCCATGGAAGGCAGGACCGGGGACAACCTCCAGGACGGGAACAGGCTGCGTCCCAAGATAAACCTTCTTCACAGCATGAGAAAGAAAACCACAAAAACTGCCAGCAGGGGACTCGAGGAATGACTGCGCGCCGAGGAGAGTCGCCAAGACAGTCGCACATCAGGAAGTTGTTGGACTTTCTAAATGAATAACAATGCTGATAATAGGAGAATGTTCATTTGTATGGGGAAAACCTGTCTAAGCCCTCGGAGCGATTTGATAGGTCACATCGCATGACAAGTCGCAACCTATTGCCAATGCCATCGTTCTAATCAGTGCAACGCTGACTTTGCGGTTTGCAAAAGTAGGTCTTGCACTACTTTTGGCGACTTCGGGTGCGACCTCAATAGATCTGTGCATGAAGCCGCAAAGATGGAGGACACAAATGAAGACTTCTTACGGGGGCATCTCTGTGTTTGAGTCGTAGCCATAGAAACATTTGTAAAGGGGAGGAGTTAGTAAGATGACCATGCCCATGTGGGGGCGCCAGAAATATTTCTGCACCCAGGCGCAATGCTGTATCCTGGCCTAGGCCAACAAGGCCCAGGCCTAGGGCAGCACTTTGCAGGGGGGCAGCATGGACAGTGTCCCCGCCGGCTTGCGCTACACTGTTAGGCAAATTAGTTTAGCGCCCCCATAAATCGGCCGCACTGCTTCCAGTATGTGGGCGGTTGGAATTCTGCAACTGTGGGGGGGGGGGGGCGTCACTTCCTGCCCCATAGCCAAACAGGAAGTGAGAGGAAATCTATGCAAATTAAGGGAATCCATTGCCCCCCCCCCCAGGTCATCAGAACTAGTTGAAAATTTCAGGGTGGGTCTTAAACCGCAAGGGGTGTGGCCTTGACAGGAAGGGGTGGGTCATATTTAAATTAGGGGGTGCACGAGTTTAGTCAGGCCTAGGGCAGCGCAAAACCTAAATACACCCCTGCCCAGGCGTCTGAGACCCTAGGATCAGCCCTGGCCAGCAGTATCTGCATCAGCAGTCAAAATTTAATTTTTAATGGCACCCCCACACATCGGCAAACTTGGTGCAGCGCAATTTGAAAAAGAAAGTCTTTATTCCTCGCATTTCTGTGGGTAGGGCAGCCCAATGAAATAAACGGGCTCTCTAAAGCAGAACACAGGTGGCAATCATGTGAATAAGGGTTTACATAAGTGTGAATCCAGATGGGAGAGCGTGAAAAAAGGCGGGAAAAAAAAGTATCAGAAAATACATAAAAAATATAATAAAAAAAATGCTTAAAAAAATGTCACCCTAGATTAATCTTGGGTCAAATCTGCGATTCTCCGCCATATATACATTCCCATCGGTGGACACTCGCTTTGATGAACAAACAACTTTTTTTTTTCTCCACGTCAAGTGCTGCACAACCACCTCACGATGTAACAAAAAAGGACATGAGAGAGGACATGAAGTATGTAAATCTGCGTGACTTTCTGGCGGACGTAAAGTAAGACATTTCAACCTGTCAGGCTGACTCCTGGGCCACTGTAGATTTACGCTGCGAAATAAAAAGCGAGCGAGAAAAGTGTAGAAAGGAGACAGACGGGAGCTGAAAGCCACATTAACCGCAAACCTTTGCTCGCCGTGACCGGATCGGTAGCACAGAGGGAGTGAAATATGTCAGGCGGACAGAAAGAGTCATTATCCGTAAGCTTTTTCACTTCACAAGTCCGGGGCTTCGTCTACGCACGGCGGCGAGATTGCGCTATTGTGTTACAAGCCCACCGCGGTTCAAATAGCCAACTGTTTATTTTATTTTTTTGTTTTTTCTCGGTGTGTGTCAGCGCGCCGCTTCTAGTTAAACTTCTAATTTATGGCCACTGGTCACGATTTAAGGAAAAGCTCCGTCCTATCCTCTGCCAAAAATAGCTAATGGTAGCAACAGGAGCGCCCCCTGATTTATCCACTTTGCAACTCCGCCAGAAAAGACAGGAGCCGCCCGTACCGATCGGAGAGGGGCTCAGGGAGGGAAGAGATGATGGGGGGTGAGCCTCTAAAATCGTCCGCTGAGCAGGTTGGAGGTGACCCAGGAACTTGCAAAGCAACAGCCACAAAAACTGGGGTCACCCACAAGCTATCCATCTCCGTGCAACATATCTCCATATCTCATATCTCCATATATCATATCTCCATATATCATATCTCCATATATCGTATCTCCATATCTCATATCTCCATATCTCATATCTCCATATATCATATCTCCATATATCATATCTCCATATATCATATCTCCATATATCATATCTCCATATATCGTATCTCTGTATATCATATCTCCATATATCATATCTCCATATATACTATCTCTGTATATCGTATCTCCATATATTGTATCTCGGTATATCATATCTCCATATATCATATCTCCATATATCGTATCTCTGTATATCGTATTTCCATATATACTATCTCCGTATATCGTATCTCTGTATATCATATCTCCATATATCGTATCTCCATATATCGTATCTCCATATCATATATCGTATCTCCATATATACTATCTCCGTATATCGTATCTCCGTATATCGTATCTCCATACATCATATCTCTATATATCGTATCTCATATATGGTATCTCCGTATATCGTATCTTCGTATCTCATATCTCCATAAAGCGTATATCTCCATACATCATATCTCCATACATCATATCTCCATATATCGTATCTCCATATATCATATCTCCATATATCGTATCCCCATATATCGTATTTCCATATATCGTATTTCCATATATCGTATGTCCATATATCGTATCTCCATATATCGTATCTCCATATATTTTTATCTCCATATAATATATCTCTATACATCATATCTCCATATTTCTTATCTCCATATATCATATCTCCATAAATCTTAACTCCATATTATATCTCCATATATCATATCTTCATATATTGTATCTTCATATATCATATCTCCATAAATCATATCTCCATAAATCATAACTCCATATCTCCATATATCATATCTGTATATAGCGTATCTCCATATCATATCTTCATCAATCATATCTCCATATCTCATATCTCCATATATCGTATCTCTATACATCATATCTCCATAAATCATATCTCCATATCATATCTTCATCATTCATATCTCCATATCATTTCTCCATATATCATAGCTCTATATATCGTATCTCCATAAAAATTCTCTATACTGTATATCGTATCTCCATATATCATATGTCCATCAATCATATCTCCATATCATTTCTCCATATATGTCCATATTGTATCTCTATATATCATATCTCCATATCATTCCTCAATATATCATATCTCCATGTATATTAAATACCCATATCATTTTTCCATATATATTGTATCTCCATATATCATATCTCCATATATCATATCTCCATATATCATATCTTCATATCACCATGAGCAGGTTCCATATCCCAAACACTAAACCTTGAAGAAGAGAGAGTTCCTTGTGCCCCCAAAACTCGTTGGTTATTCTGTCTTCTTTTTATGAATCAATATCAATAGTAAAAGCCTTTGGACTTTTTTGCCATATACACGCGGTCGGAATTTCCGACAACAAATGTTCGATGTGAGCTTGTTGACAGAAAATCCGACCATGTGTATGCTCCATCGGGCACTTGCTGTCGGAATTTCCGACAACAAATGTTTGAGAGCTGGTTCTCAATTTTTCAGACTGTTCGTATGTCCGTATGCAATTTTGATGCACAAAAAAAAGACGCATGCTTGGAATCAATTTGACGCATGCTCGGAATCATTGAACTTCATTTTTCTCGGCTCGTCGTAGTATTGCAGGTCACTGCGTTCTTGGCGATCAGAATTTCCGACATTTGTTTGACCGTGTGTATGCAAGACAAGTTTGAGCCAAGTTTGAGCCAACGTTCCGTTCCGTCGGAATGTCCCATCTTTTTTTCTTTGGTGCTCTCATGCACTTTGTATACATGAATCTTCAAATCTGGTCCCCCTGTTAAAAGGTTGAGGGACACCAGAGCCCTGTGCCTTATTGCAGTCTGATTTACTTACAGATAATCTGAATCTAGTGCCCCATTTCTACTTGTTATGTTACATTCTTATATCAGTTACATTATTCCCAGGGTTCTCTGTGGAGCACAGAACCCCTCCTGCCTATGTTATAGAGATGGGAAGAGAGGGAGGTTTTCGGTAGTCCAGTCTTAGGGTGGCAACATATTTCCTCATTAGATACAATGCACAGCAAATAACTGCTGCCAGCCTAGAGCAGCAATCGCCAACCAGTGGTCCATGGAGGAGAGAGCCGGAGCATTCTGTGTATAAGGCAGCAGTATGATCCAGGGGAGGTGGGCAGAGAGCCAGAGCATTGTGTGTATAAGGCAGCAGTGTGATCCAGGGGGAGGGGGGCAGAGAGCCAGAGCATTGTGTGTATAAGGCAGCATTGTGATCCAGGGGAGGGGAGGGGGGCAGAGCAACGGAGCATTGTGTGTATAAGGCAGCAGTGTAATCCAGTGGAGGGGGGCAGAGAGCCAGAGCATTGTGTGTATAAGGCAGCATTGTGATCCAGGGGAGGGGAGGGGGGCAGAGCACCGGAGCATTGTGTGTATAAGGCAGCAGTGTGATCCAGGGGAGGGGAGGGGGGCAGAGAGCCAGAGCATTGTGTGTATAAGGCAGCATTGTGATCCAGGGGAGGGGAGGGGGGCAGAGCACCGGAGCATTGTGTGTATAAGGCAGCAGTGTGATCCAGTGGAGGGGGGAAGAGAGCCAGAGCATTGTGTGTATAAGGCAGCATTGTGATCCAGGGGAGGGGAGGGGGCAGAGCACCGGAGCATTGTGTGTATAAGGCAGCATTGTGATCCAGGGGAGGGGAGGGGGGCAGAGCACCGGAGCATTGTGTGTATAACACAGCAGTGTGATCCAGGAGGGGGGGGGGGGTGGTAGAGAGCCCGAGCATTGTGTGTATAAGGCATTACAATTTTTTTTATTGGTCTGCAGGATTCTAAATTGTGAGTTTAGTGATCCATGAGGCCTGAAAGGTTGGTGACTAGTGTTGCTCACGAATATTCGCATTTAGAATATTCGATACGAATATTGCATATTCGAGTATTCGCAAATAACTCGAATATCGCGGTGAATATTCGCTATTTCGAATATTCGTATTTTTTCATATTTCGCAATCAATTTCGCAATCAATTTCGCATTAGCAAAATTTCGCATTTTTTTTTTTTATAAAATATAGCGAATATTCGTAAATATCGAATATTCGTGATATTTTATCCAAAAAAAAAGTTAGCGAAATTTCGCAATCATTTTCGCTTTCGCATATGCAAAATTTCGCTATTTTTTTTATAAAATATAGCGAATATTCCTAAATATCGAATATTTGTGATATTTTATACAAAAAAATCGCGAAATTTCACAATTTTTTTTTTTATAAAATATCACGAATATTCGATATTAACGAATATTCGCAAATATTCTTCGAAATATCGCAAAATCGAATATGGCGTATTCCGCTCATCACTATTGGTGACCACTGAACTAGAGCAAGAAGCATATTAATGGTAGAATCACCAGAGGAAAATAAAGGAAGAAATGCAGCCACCTCATCTAAGGACTGGTAAGCTGCCCTGTATTACATTTCTGTTCATAAATTTGGATGTGTCTTAACAGGAACTCAAGCTATGAATTGAAGAGGAAGTAGAAGGAACTTCAGTCTTCATCCCTCGCTGATGTGCCTACTGAGCATGCACCCCGCGCACACTCCTACAGGGTCACGCCACACGCACAATTTTGGTGAAAGGTGTGTAAACAGAAAATGATACCGAATATCTCACCTAAAGAACATGACAGGTTATTTATAGAGCGCAAACAGTGACCTGAAAATACAGGTGACTCACAGTGATTGTTTTATATCAGTGCTACAAACTGCCCCACCATTGGGCAATAAAAGCATACAAGGCGCCAGGAATGCCACTCGTAGGGTCTGTAATTACAGAACGCTCTGAAAGCTGCTAAAACTGCGACAGTAAGGTTCCTGACAAGCCTAGCATTAACAATGGTCTGTAGTAGATGTTCAAACATTAACCACCTAAGACCCGGACCATTATGCAGGTTAAAGATCTTGCCCCTTTTTGCGATTCGGCACTGCGTCGCTTAAACTGACAATTGCGCGGTCGTGTGACGTGGCTCCCAAACAAAATTGGCGTCCTTTTTTCCCCACAAATAGAGCTTTCTTTTGGTGGTATTTTATCACCTCTGCGTTTTTTTATTTTTTGCGCTATAAACAAAAATAGAGCGACAATTTTGCAAAAAAATGCAATATTTTTAACTTTTTGCTATAATAAATATCCCCCCAAAATATATATAATTATTTTTTTCTCAGTTTAGGCCGATACATATTCTTCTACCTATTTTTGTTAAAAAAAATAAAAACGCGATAAGCGTTTATCGATTTGTTTGCGCAAAATTTATAGCGTTTATAAAATAGGGGATAGTTTTATGGCATTTTTATAAATATTTTTTTTTTTAGTACTTATGGCGGACACATCGGACAATTTTGACACCTTTTTGGGACCATTGTCAAAAAAGTGCTATAAAAATGCACTGATTACTGTGAAAATGATAAATTGCAGTTTAGGAGTTAACCACTAGGGGGCGCTGAAGGGGTTAAGTGTGACCTCATATGTGTTTCTAACTGTCGGGGGGCGGGGCTGGACATCAGGGATGTATTTATGTTTTGTGCTGCCCTAGGCCTGACTAAACTTGTGCACCCCCTAATTTAAATATGACAGACCCCTTCCTGTCAAGGCCACACCCCTTGCGGTTTAAGACCCACCCTGACATTTTCAAGTGGGGACACTAGTTCTGATGGCCTGGGGGGGGGGGGCAATTGATTCCCTTAATTTGCATAGATTTCCTCTCACTTCCTGTTTGGCTATGGGACAGGAAGTGAAGGGAAATCTCTGCAATGGGACAGGGATGGTAAAAAAATTAAAGCGACGCCCCCCCCCCCCCCCCCCCCCCCCCCCACAGTTGAAGAACGCCCACATACTGGAAGCAGAGCGGCTGATTTATGGGGGCGCTAAACTAATTTACCTAACAGTGTATCGCAAGCCGGCGGGAACACTGTCCATGCTGCCCCCCTGCAAAGTGCTGCCCTAGGCCTGGGCCTTGTTGGCCTAGGCCAGGATACAGGATTGCTGGACATGTGACCTCAATGATCATCTTTCCCTATATCAGGAAAGAGATGATCACTGCCACAATGAAGAACGGGGAAGGTGTGTTTACACTCACCTCTCCCCGTTCTTCAGCTCCGGTGACCGTTCGCGGGACACCGGCGGTGATCGGATCCGTGGTGACCCCACGGCTGGGCTCTTAAAGAGGACGTACAGGTACGTGCTTGTGCCCATCCGTGCCCATCTGCCAACGTATATCGGCGTGAAAGGGGGAGAGTTAGTCGACTAAACACATCTAAAACTAAAACAATTGCAGAAGACTAAAATGGGACTAAAACTAAAATGCTATTTTTAGTCAAAAGACTAAAACAAAATCGAAATTTGTTGCCAAAATGAAAACTGCTTCTATGATGCCAAAGACTGAATAAAGTGCAGCCAAATATGCTACATATTGTCTTTACAGGCACAAAGAGCATAGAAGGAAAACTGATTCCTAATCCCTCCACAGCACATCCAATAATTACAATCCACCGCTGACCCCCGCGGCCCGTACCACCTAACAACCAGAAGCCTCTTCCCGCGCAGACCAGCCATCTCTCGCTATTCTTTCCCTTTGCTGCAGGCCGCTCAGTAATTACAGTGCCTTATTGCAATTATTTCTTATGTCAGAAGCCTAAAATGATGAAAATGCCAGGGGTAGATCAGAGAAGCCTTCAAAAAGCCCATCTCCTCTGGGGGGAGCAGGTTCTAGTGTTTGCACAGCGCTTGTCTTAGGCATAATTTTAATGATGGTGTTGGTCTCCATGGTCCAGGGCCCCCGAAGCTGGTCATTAAAAGGCAGGAAATGCCCTCCCCGACAGTCATTACCACTTAATTATGGATTTTGTTTGTGGCGAAGGCCGTTGCCTTTATGGGAACATTTCTGAGCAAGAAGCTGCTTGTGTTCATTCAGGTTCAGCATCCGATCACCTGCTGTGGGAATATGCGGCCAGCAGCCCATTTGCATTAGAATAGGGTCACTCCTTGCTCTATCTGCCTCTCATGTATTAACCACTTGGCAGTCAGAGAAGATTCCGGAGGAATGCAGCTGTATGGCCCCTCAACACAAGAGGGTCACTTTTAACTCTTAAGTCCTGGCATGTTCACCCAATTCTAAAACCAGATTGGCTTTTCTTGATATGAAGATTGAGATCTAATGCACACACGATCGGAAATTCCGACAAGAAAACCAAGGTTTTTTTTTCCGACGGAATGTTGACTCAAACTTGTGTTGCATACACACGGTCACACAAATGTTGTCGGAAATTCCAAACGTCAAGAACGCGGTGACGTACAACACTACAACGAGACAAGAAATATTCAATAGGCAGTGCGGCTCTTCTGCTTAATTCTGAGCATGCGTGGATTTTCGTGTTGCATACAGACGATCAGAATTTCCGACAAGAACTTTTCTGGTCAGAAAAATTGAGAACCAGCTCTCACTTTTTTGTTGTTGGAAATTCCGACAGAAAAAGTCAGATGGAGCCTACACATGTTTGGAATTTCCGACCAAAAGCTCACATCGAATGCGGCATAAGACTTACTATGAGTGAAGTTTAACCCCTTATTCCTGTTAAGTTCACCAAACTCTATGGGCCAGATTCAGGTAGATGGGCGCATCTTTATTATTGCGTAACGTTTCTGATTTATGTTACTCCGCCAAAACTTTAGGAGAAAGTACTGTATTCACAAAGCACTTGCTCCTAAAGTTGCGGCGGCGTAGCGAAAATGGGCCGGCGGAAATCAAATTGGGCCGGTAGGGGGCGTGTAGTATTTAAACTAGGCGCGATCCCGCGGCGAACGTACTGCGCATGCGCCGGCCGTCAATATATCCTAGTGCGCATGCTCCACATTAGGACGGTGTTTTCTACGTGAACGTCAATGACGTCAATCCCCATTCACGGACGAGTTACGCAAACGACATTAAACTTTTTCAATTCGACGCGGTCACGACGGCCATACTTAACATAGGATACGCGTGCTTTTTGTTGCTTTATCTTTACGCCGGGAAACCCCTTACGGAAACGTCGTAAAGTGACTGCGTCGGGCTTGAGTACGTTCGTGAACTGCCGTATCTCGCTGATTTACATATTCTCAGCGTAAATCAGCAGGAACGCCCCTAGCGGCCATTTTAAAATTGCAGTTCCGATACGACGGCAAAATACAATTATGCCGCTCGTATCTGGACTCAATCCCGGCGTATCTTGTTTTCTGAACACAGAAAACAGATACGTCAGCGTAGGTTAGAAGTTACGCGGCTTATCTAGAGATAAGCCACGTAAATTCTACCTGAATCTGGCCCTATGACTACAAGTTATTTTTTTTTGGCTGCAGAAATTCAGACACGTCATGATAAGAGGGTCAAGTATATCCTTCATTTTTAGCAGGTCCACCAAGCTCAATGACCAGAGCTATTTTTTTGTGTAGAGCTTTAGATTTGTGTCTCTGCATAGCAAAAGAGTCACATTTCATCTCTCGTGCTTGGAAGGGCCACCCAAATCCCTAACCAGGATAGTTTTTTTTTTAGAGATGTAGACCTGAGTCTCTGTTTGAAAAGTCAGTCAAGTTAACCCACCACCAGATCATTTATTTTGGAGTGCCAAGACTCAAACCTTCTGTATGCAACAAGCTGGTCAAATATAACCTCTCTTCCATGGCAGGTTCACCCAATTCATTGACCAGTGCTGTTTTTTTTTTTGGTGTGGGGGAGACCCACGCCTCTGCATATCAAGAGGATCAAGTTTAACCTCTAGTTCACAGGTGTCAAACACAAGACCTGCGGGCCAAATCCGTCCCTTCATGCCATTTCATGTGGCCCTCACATGAGTGCTCCAGACCTCTGGTCCTACTCCAAACCCTTACTTTCTGCTTTCAAGCAATGCATCCAGCTTCTTCCCAGCAGCAGCATAAGTAGAGGGGGTGCACTGTCATGTAAGGGAGAGTGGGGGACTCAACTTCTGATGGTGGGGTGGTTCTTGACATCTAATGTAAAGGGGAGGGGATGCGCTGGACATCTATTCTTACAGATACAATGGGTCCTTTTGAGGGCAATCATAATGCTGATGCGGCCCACGATGAAATTTAGTTTGACACCCCTAGTTCCTGACAGGTTCACCCAACTTTATGTCCAAAACCAAGCTGAGTGCTGATATTTAGACCCAAAACTTGCATTTCGGTACCAAGCATGAGACATTAGACCCAAAACTTGCATTATAGTTCCAAGCATGAGACATTAGACCCAAATTTGCATTACGGTACCAAGCATGAGACATTAGACCCAAATTTGCATTACGGTTCCAAGCATGAGACATTAAACCCAAAATTTCCATTACGTTACCAAGCATGAGACTTTAGACCCAAAACTTCCATTACGTTACCAAGCATGAGACTTTAGACCCAAAACTTGCATTACGGTACCAAGCATGAGACATTAGACCCAAAACTTCCATTACGTTACCAAGCATGAGACTTTAGACCCAAAACTTGCATTACGTTACCAAGCATGAGACTTTAGACCCAAAACTTGCATTACGTTACCAAGCACGAGACATTAGACCCAAAATTTGCATTACGGTACCAAGCATGAGACATTAGACCCAAAACTTCCATTACGTTACCAAGCATGAGACTTTAGACCCAAAACTTGCATTACGTTACCAAGCACGAGACATTAGACCCAAAATTTGCATTACGGTACCAAGCATGAGACTTTAGACCCAAAACTTGCATTACGGTACCAAGCATGAGACATTAGACCCAAAACTTCCATTACGTTACCAAGCATGAGACTTTAGACCCAAAACTTCCATTACGTTACCAAGCATGAGACATTAGACCCAAAACTTGCATTACAGTTCCAAGCATGAGACCTAAAACCCAAAACCTCTATTGCGTTACCAAGCATGAAACATTAGACCTAATGCCGCGTACACACGGTCGTTTTTTGCGATGAAAAAAACCGACGTTTTCTGTGAAGTAAAAAACGACGTTTTTGAAACGTCACTTTTCAAAGACAATTTTGCATACACACCATCGTTTTGAACGACGTTTTTGCTACACACGGTGACTTTTTGTGAAACAAAAAAACGACGTTTTGAAAAACGACACAAAAAATTCAAGCATGTTGGAATTTTTTTTTGGTCGTTTTTTTGAAGACAAAAAACAACGTTTTGCCCACACACGATCAATTTAAATGACGTTTTAAAAAACGTCGTTTTTTTTTTATCGCAAAAAACGACCGTGTGTACGCGGCATAAAACTTGCAGGAAACACTATCCTGGAGTATCTTTGTTTAATAGTTCTTAATTTTGGTTTGTATGTCTGTAAACCTATTCTACTATTACTAAAACTACTTCTGAACTTCGTGTTTTATTTTGGGCGTTGTTGTATAATACATTTTAAGCCAGTAAATTCTTTTGCGGCTTATGAACCTTTATCTGTTCTTGAAGATTAATCTGACGTTTTATCTTCTTTTTTTTTCAATCTCATCTAAACTCAATTTTTTTCCAGGGTACATACTTTTCTTCTTTTTGTTACATGAGAACTTAAAGGCCTTAATATTTAAAAACATATTTCAGAATCAATACCACAGTCTATTTATGTTTTAAAAATGAAGCAAACTTCTCTTTTTCTGAGATTAAAATGACACGATAGGAGGGTGAGAGAGATGAGAGATAAATTTCATTACAAAGAACTACTAACCGCACTCTAACCCATTGTCACAGGACTTACATAACCACAAAATGCATTAAATGGATTTTAACCAATACCTAATTTCTTCAGCTGTCTAATGCCACCAGAATGATGTGGACACTTGAAATGGACATACACTAGTGGATTTGCAAACTAACGTTCATATGAAAAACCTAACAGTACATTCAATAATGCCACAACCAAAGACTTGGCGTTGACATTGTTCAAAATGACTTTAAAATTGTGTTTGCTTCTAACATTCAAATTTGACATGAATGGAATTTCCTGGACGAAAGTGACATATCTTGTTAGCATTTTTTTATGAAAAATGTTTCATCCTTCTTTGAATTTTTTTTTTATCAATATGGCTGAAAATGAACATTGATGTGACCTCATAAACCCTTCAAAAATCGAACAACTATTCTGAAAAACAAATAGTTTCAAACACAACAAAAACTAGAGTATGGCCGTGTACACACGGCAGAGATCCTCGACGGGCAGAACACATCGTTCCGCCCGTCGAGGTTCTCTGCCGGCCGTCGAAATCGGCGACCCGCCCGTCGGGAATGGCAACCAGCCATTCATCCAGGCGGGCCGTCGAGGAAATAGAGAGCGTGCTCTCTATTTCTGCTCGACGGGCTTCCCGACGGGAAGCACGCCGAGACCGTACACACGGCCGAGGTCCTCGCTGGAATGCACATTCCAGCGAGGTTCTCGCTGGTTTTCAGCGAGAACCTCGGTCGTGTGTACGCCGCCTATGGCCATCAAGAGTGAGAGGTCAACAAACTGATTACTTTTCCTCTTGTCATACTTTTCTTTTTTCAAGCTTCTAAACAGTTTGATATGGAGAATAAAATAGTGACAGGGAAAAAGGGAAAAAAAATCAAAAAGGAGGCAGCAAATTTGGGAAAAAGAAATCTTTGGGATTTTAGCCAACATTTTTGCATTTGAATAATGCAAATTTACCTTCAATCTGGTTTATTTTCACAGAATCAAATGGTAACAGCCCAGTGCTCCTTTACTGATAGACAAAACTGCTGGAAATATTTCCTACCATGGTCACAGGCCTCAGAAGGTGGCCTAACCTGGAGGCATCATGGGATTTTGTGGGTAAAATTGGGTAGCAGAGAAGTTCTGATGTGGGGGTGGAAACACAATAGTAATTGGATGTTTTTCAAACCCATCTGAGTCCACCCCATTCCCATCCAAAAGGTCAACCAATGGCTGCCTGCTGCACCATAAGCAGAACATTTTAGTGCAAGATCAGGCTGTAATTGTCTATTGCAGTGATGGCGAACCTTGGCACCCCAGATGTTTTGGAACTACATTTTCCATGATGCTCATTCACTTTGCAGTGTAGTTGAGCAGCATGGGAAATTAAGTTCCAAAACAACTGGGGTGCCAAGGTTCTCCATCACTGGTCTATGGCCAGGTACAGACAAGCCCTTCATTTTGGGTTGAAGGCTTGTGATAATCAGACTTATCCAAACATTTTGGATCCACTTAAATATATGCATGTAGCTCTATTACATGTCCATATTCAAAGAATCCAAAAATAATTTGCATAAAGTCTAAACAACGGCATCAGAAAGCAAAAGCCTAAAACCTGGGTTTCTATCCCGAGAACAACATAGGATACCTCGACATACAAGTATGCCAAGCAATAAGAAGTAGAGCGGTTATCGCAGCTTTTTTCAATTAAATGTGCATTAAACTTCAGGGCTACTTTTCAGCCCCTCTGTGACACACCTGTCCAGATATTAATGATTAGCCACAGCAAACACTTACAGATCCCAGATTATTACATTCCAATCAAAGAGAAAGGAATGACCAGAGGAGGATGCTAATTAGGTACGTCCGCCAGCATTAAACCGGCTTCAGAAAGGGGTCGCGGGTGGTTACAGCGATACTTTGATACCTGGGTGGAATTCTGGTTCTTCTGAAACTCTTCAATAGACTTTAAGGGGAAATAGAAAAAAAAAAATATGCTTGTACAATATGTTCACTTTCAGTAATGCCGCCGTGGCGTAATGCTGGGGTGGTCAGGGTTTGCTAGAACAAACTGATTTGATCTGCTCAGCCCATTTCTGTGAAAATGGCGTACTTTCCTTCAGAATTAAAATGAAAATTTAATGCAGCGCAAAATTTGAAAGTAAAGGTTTTTGGTCAGTTTTAGTTTACATTTTTTTTCTACAGATCTATTCACTCTTGATTTATATCCATTATTCAAAAAAATTTTTTTTTACGAAGACCGCCTGTTTATTTGGCTGCCTTTACAAGCTAACCCAAGACCATTCAGACTCTCCTAGGAGGAAGGAGGAGGGGGGATTGTCACTCTTCTGAATCAATCAGATCAATGCTTGTAATTCGATTCTTGCTTTCCAGCTTTATTCACAACATGGGTTATTCACAATATCTGGCCTCTATTAGCCTGCGGCTTGCCAACTGCTCTCTGCAAGTGCTATAAAATATTCACATGCCATATTTCACATACATCTCTCAAAAAAATGAAAGATTTTTTTTTTTTTACCCTAAACGTAAACACATAGCAAAAAACACACAGACGTGGTGACGTCATTATTGTTCTGAACATCAAAAAAGCAAAATCACTATTGGTGTCAGACTAACATAAGAGAACTTGAATAGCCAGGGGTGAGCAATCTAAGAAGCCAATCTGTTCAACAGAGGATTCAACAAACACAGGCTATGCAACAACAGAACTGCATCAGAACTAGAAGGATCCAGTTGTAACAATTAAAGCACCTATCTCCTGGGAATTGTCCGGCCAGGTTTAATAATAAAAAGCCCAGTGGTTGCTTTTTTAGAAAACATTTGCCACTACATAACTATATCGGCACCATCATGGATGCCCTGTACAATGGAGTGAAGAACACTAGTCCTTAGTGCAAAGTGCTACGGTCTCTACCCAAGGCTCGATGAGGTTCGGTTCCCGAGAACTGAACGCTGTATAGCTGAACTTTTACACCTTGCAAATATTTCTCATTTAATAAACTAATAAAAAAATACAACAATATTTTAAGATTAAAAGACCTTAGCATACAACATGGCCGTAACTCCTCTGTTCATTGAATCTCAAAACTGGTAATAGCTTCGCAAAAATTTCAACACCCCAGTCCTCAGATGAAAAAAGAAAAAGCTGCTCACCCGAAAAGCCAAGGTTAAGTTTAATCGATGCACAGACAAGTCTATCCGATGCAACCAAACTCAACGTGTTTCACTCCTAATTTGAGCTTAGTAAAATGTGTTAGTTTTTTTTTAATTTGTCTGTTCACTCATCTGCTCAAATAAACATAACCATGGCTTTTACAGTGATCGTTCCCCTCCCCCCCCTTCCTCTAAGGGCTGAGGTGTTGAGCAGTTAACGATCATGGAAAGATTACTCCCAATGTCCAATGTCTGGAGAGGTAGGTAAAGCCTGTACAGCAGGGGTCTCCAAACTTTCTAAGCAAGGGGTCGGTTTCCTGTCCTTCAGGCTTTGGGGGGGTTAGGTTGTGGCCAGTGGAAACAGAAAATGCCCCGGAATCTCTCCCCCATCATTGATTTTAGTGGGAGGAATAGTGCCCATTGATTGTATCAGTAGGGGGAATGGTTCCCTATCATTGGTGTCAACTGGTAAAATGGTGCCCCAAAGGCCACATAAAGGCAAGCAAAGGGCCACATCTGGCCCACCAGGCATCATTTTGGAGACCACTGCTGAGGAACATTACTTACTTTTCCCCAAAACACCAAGTAACGTATCATTGTAAGGAAGGTTTGACCAGTTTGGTGTGGAGAAACTTGAGTGGCCTGCACTAAGCTCCAATCTCCAGGAAAAAAAATTGTTTCCCATTGGACGCTATGGGTCACAATTGGTATTATCTGCAATGGCAACTTGTATGCCCACACCTACCTGGCAGGATGCTGCAGGAGACCTGGAGAGTATGGTGTTATTTGTAAAGTAAGAGACCTGTCTTGCAAAAGCAAGGACAGGTCTCTGTAAATAAGAGCATTATATTCCATGATAGTAGCTAGAAGTGGTTAGTAATTAGCTGCAAGTGTTATGTAATGGAATGTGTAGAGGTTGATTGTCCAAGAACAGGACGGGAGGTGGGAAAGTGGTGGAACTACCCTGTTCTAGGTACATAATCCCATCTTTGGTGTCTGGGAGTCTGCAAAGGTGTTAATCATTTGAATTACTTGGATAACAATGTCAATTGTTGTCAAAACGTTGGGGTAGAGATGGTAAATCTGCAATATATGTGATAGGAATGAGGTATGTGTGCTACTTGTGTGGATATAAATGTTGGGGTATCTTGCTGACACTCATTAGAGCTCAAGAATAGGCAAACCGATAAAGTCACCCCACGTCAACTTGGACCCCCCACCCATTCTGGGTAAAACTATTACCCCTAGCACCAAAGTCAAAAGGCTCGGAGTCATTTTTGACTCATACATGACAATGGATGCACAAATAGGGTCGGTAGTCAGCGGATCCCATCATCTGCTGCGCTTACTACGCAGACTCACCCCCTTTATCCCGAAAGAGGACATTGCAGTCGTGGTGGGAACAATCATCAATTCCAGACTTGACTACGCAAATGCCCTCTATCTAGGACCAAATCACTCGTCTGCAAGTCGTTCAAAATACAGCCGCTCGATTAGTGACTGGCTAAAAACATGGGAATCAATCTCACCTTCGCTGAGATCCCTTTATTGGTTGCCAGTAAAAGACAGAATCACTTTCAAGGCACTCTGCCTAGCGCATAAGTGTATTCACAGAAACGCCCAACAATATCTATGCGAAAAAATAAAAGCCCATAACCCAAATCGCATTCTGCGATCCGCTAATCAAAACCTACTCCAAATACCCAAAGCCATATACAAGTCCAAAGGAGATCGAAGATTTGCAGTCCAGGGACCTCGGATGTGGAGTGCGCTACCAGGAGTCGGACCACTTGGCCTTCAGGAGAAAGATTAAAACCCATCTCTTCTGAGGTCAAGGGGTTTCCTTACCCATGGAATGGAAACAGCGCCCAGAGGCGATTCAGTTCGCATGTGTTGCGCTTTACAAGTTTTTCACTCACTCATAAGCTACAAAACGTCTTTAACCCTACAGAACAAGTTCAGTTGCCAACTACTACTAGCTATACAATGAACAGATGTGGTAGTTTTATACATAGTGAACTTTGCTATTAATTCATTCCCACAATCCCTCCAAATACCTACTACAATTATAGCATGCTTTCACCTAAACAGCCAACATGGTGATCAAGACAATTGGAAGACAAGGTCTTCCAATTAATGCAAATACATCCAAATTCCAATGGTACAAAAACACACAAAG
This sequence comes from Rana kukunoris, assembly GCA_029574335.1. NCBI lineage: Eukaryota > Metazoa > Chordata > Amphibia > Anura > Ranidae > Rana > Rana kukunoris. The sequence continues at coordinate 20,433,167 of CM056056.1, read as the reverse complement.
TCCTTCTGCAAACTTCCACAGAATTTTGAAATACATTGTTACACTCATTGTAACTCTCCAAAGAAACCCAACTTTTGTTACAAATCCTGTTATCATACTTTATATACAAAGCCTAGCAAAAGATAAAACCCTCCACATAAATCGGGGAAATAAGTTTTAGCTGTAATGCTTTTAAAATCCCATGTGAGTTTTCTGTGTGATCCCCACTCTTCTGTCATGAAATACGAGACAGTCTGATCTATCTGGGTCTTATTCATATCATTTTCTAGTGTTGACACATTTTTTTTTTTCCAGGTGTTCTGCATGCATTTCCCATGTGCTCACGTAAAGAAGCATTCAGGAATCCTTTTGGGTGCCCTTAATATGCTTTATGACGTTGGGCTGGGACAATAAACTTCAAATACATTTATTATCTTCTAGATTGTAAGCTCTAAAGAGCAGGGCCCTCTGATTCCTCCTTTATTGTATTGTAATTCTACTGTCTTCTCTGAAGTTGTAAAGCGCTTCGCAAACTGTTGGAGCTATATAAATCCTGTATAATAATTCAATGCTCCAAGACACCTACAAAAATGCTTACTATTTATCAAATACTCTCATAAGCTCAATTAAGGGCATTTGTTGACAAGTAGTCTTTGTCAGCTGCTGGTGCCCTGGAGTGTCTAACTGATGGCAGATTAGTGCCAACTAGTGTTACTTGACCTACTATGGAGACGCTACCTACTAGAGAGACTCAACCTACTAGAGAGACTCAACCCACTAAGAAGATGCTACCTACTCTAAAGACTCAACCTACTAGGAAGACGCTACCTACTAGGGAGACTCAACCTACTAGGGAGACTCAACCTACTAGGGAGATGCAACCTACTAGGGAGACGCAACCTACTAGGGAGACGCAACCTACTAGGAAGACTCAACTTACTAGAGAGACTCAACCTACTAGAGAGACTCAACCTACTAGGGAGACGCTACCTACTAGAGAGTCTCAACCTACTACAGAGTCTCAACCTACTAGGAAGATGCTACTTACTATAGAGACTCAACCTACTAGAGAGACTCAAACTACTAGGGAGACACTACCTACTAGGGAGACTCAACCTACTAGGGAGACTCAACCTACTATGGAATCTCTACCTACCAGGGAGACTCTACCAACTCGTGACTCAACCTACGAGGGAGACTCTACCAACTATGGAGACTCAATCTACAAGCAAGTCTCTACCTACTATAGAGTCTATCTACCAGGGAGACTCAACTAACTTGTGACTCAACCCAATGGGAGACTCTACCAACTCAACATACTATGGAGGCTCTACCTACAAGGGAAGCTCTACCTACTAGGGAGACTCTACCTATTAAAGAGACTCTACCTATTAAAGAGACTCTACTTACCAGTAAGACACTACCTACTAAGAAGATTCTACCTACTAGGGAGAATCTGCCTATTAGGGTGACTCTATCTACTAGTAAGACTGTATTTACTTGGAAGAATATCTACTAGGGAGACTCTGTCTACTAGGGTGACTTTAGCTAACAGTGTGACTATACCTACTAGTGTTATTCTACCTACTAATAAACCCTATTAGTGCAATGCCACTTAAATGCCTTCACAAGATGCACATTCACAGTGCTGCTAGCCATGGGCTAACGTCCATTTATGAATAACTTTTCATTTTTAGATGAAACATTTCTATTGAAATATCTTGAGAACAGAAACAGTTTCTGTGTTATTAAAAAAAATATTAATCATCTGCATGGTGGTCATAAATATAAAATAATAGGACTGAACATGTGACCAGTTCTGTCAGCTTTTCTGATTAGCCAATGATAGGTTGAGCTCTGCAGGGAAGAGCTGCAAATCATGGGAGAAGGGGGCAAACACAACCATGTGGCTCTTTCGTGGTCCATATTCCTTCATTAGCATCCTTTGGTGTTCTCAACATCTGGCCACATGACTGTTTACAGCCTTAAAGGAAGTCAGTGGTGAAAGTCTTCCCTCTGTTGGGGTGCTAGGATTGCAGGTCTGAACAAGCAGCAAGCATTTAATGACCACTAGTGGAGCACCAATAGCCAGAGCAGCCCACGCTGCTGCTATGTGGCCTGTGGTAGGAAGGGGACCCCATTTGGGGGGTTGTTAAGGACAACTAGACTGTGAAGTTTCCAGTATAGAAGGGCTGACGTCAGGATTGTAGCTAGTAATAGATCCCCATCTGGGGAGTATGAAGCATTTGCTTGGGAATAGCAGTTTTTGATTTGTTGCCCAGTAAATTTCTACAGACTGAAGCGAACCCTGCATGCCCAATGATGTCACAAATCCTAAAGTGTCTGCTCTGCTAAAACCTTATAGTATGTCTGATAATAATAGAGTTATTATTGTTATAACTTTATTCCAAAGCACTGCTCCATAGTAGTGGACTGACTCCTGCTGCCTGTCCTTGATTCAGGCACAGAGCTGTATCCTGGCCTAGGCCAACAAGGCCCAGGCCTAGGGCAACACCTTGCAGGGGGGCAGCACGAAAAGAGTCCCCGCCGGCTTGCGCTACACTGTTAGGAAAATTAGTCTAGCGCCCCCATAAAGTGGCCAAACTGCTTCTAGTATGCGGGCGGCCGGCATTCCGCAACTGTGAGCGGGGGGTGGGGATGAACTTCCAATTTTGTCATCCTGGACCACAAACCTTCCTCACTGTGCTATATGTTTCTGCTGCACCATCTACTCAGTAGAACTATAGGCAACACTTTTACCATCCCTGTCCCATTGCAAAGATTTCCCTTCACTTCCTGCTCTATGGGCAACCAGGAAGTAAGAGGAAATCTAAGTAAATTAAGGTAATCCATTGCCCCCCCCCCCCCCATGCCCTCAGGACTAGTGTCCTCACTCGAAAATTTCAGGGCGGGTCTTAAATAACACAGGGTGTGGCCGTGACAGGGAGGGGTGGGTCATATTTAAATTAGGGGGTGCACGAGTTTAGTCAGGCCTAGGGCAGCACAAAACCTAAATACACCTCTGTTCAGGCATACATGTTAAGATCAATGATGTGTATTGTCATCATTGAGACTACCAATGAGAGAGAGATTAGGCCAATGGGGGCCCATTAAAATGTTGCTATGGAGCCCCATGATTTATTTTTATCTCATTGATGCCTACAATGTATAACTGACTGTGGGTCCCAGTCTGATCAAGGTCTGAAAGGTGCAGTACTGCCACTCAAGGCCACCAGCAGGGCCGTTTGAAGGAATTTGGGGGCCCCAAGCAAAATGGGGGCCCCCAGGCACCCCCCCCCCCCACACGCAAAGCCTACGTTAGCGCTACACTAATTTTTACACCCATGTTCTTACTCCTCCCCCTCCCTAGTCCCTATGTTTTTCTATTCTCACCTCCCCTTCTTCCCGGTAGGCTGTAGCTGTAGCATGGCTGAGCTCCTCTTCCTTCTGTCAGTCAGGTGTTCTATCATTATGGGTCCCCAGTTCCCAATTAGATAGTGCCCGGGCCGGGTACTGCGCGGTACAGGAGATTCAGTTTCCTGTGTTCCCGGCTGGACTGAAAGGAAGTGAGCACTGTCAGTCCGGCCGGGAACAGGAAACTGAATCTCCTGTACTCTGCGCGGTACCAGGCCAGACTGACAGGACTCCAGGAGGAAGGAAGAGGAGCTCGGCCACGCTACAGCCAGGGAAGGGGAAGTTGGGTGACCCAGGCTAGCTTGGGGCCCCAAGCAATTGTTTGTTTTGCCTGTCCTGTAGCAACGGGCCTGGCCACCAGCCCAATATATCTTATTAGCACTGGTCCCGGGGGGGCAACTCTTAGGATCTGCCCATTCTGCCCCCCAACCCAGTCCTCCCCCACCAATCAGAAAACAAAATCACAATCTGCAACATAAATGACACCAACCCCTGAGAACTGTCTCCCCTGAGCAATCCTATGTTAGAAATAAAATGCAGTGTTCACAAACGTTTTAGCGGAAATTACTTACAACAATGTGGCCCGGAGACGGAGACCTGGCGTCCTTCATCGCTTGCCGACTCTGTAAACCCCCTGCCTGAACGTCCAATAGGGGCCACTTCATCTGCAGGTACTGAAACGGCAGCAAAGGGAAAAAGAAAAAAAGAAGAGAACGATTATTGTTTCAGAAATGGAGCACACATATGTCATTAATAAAAAAAAATATATATATTTTTTAAGCTGACCATACACTCTGCAATCTCATTGTAAAATGTATTTTAGATCTATGTAGTGCAGGGGCCTGCCAGCCTGGATACAAATTAAATGGGTTGTTTAGCTGCATCTTCGTATTATGTAGTTTTCGTAAATCAACAGGAGATTGTACAGAGATTGTTCAATCAAATTGAAAAGTGGATGGTTGGCTTTAGAAAGAGATAAAAAAACATGCAGGATGCAGGATTTGAGCATGGGGCCCAGACGCACACACACGCACAATGCATACGTTTACATATTAACCTATAGGTCAGTGGAGATCAGTCAAGCAAGGTTCCAAGTTAAAGCCTGGTCCTAAAGGGTCACTACATAAAAAATGTAATTATAATCTTTGGTAGAGGTACCGTAACCACCACAAATTCTAATGCCGCGTACACACGATCGGGCTTTTGCCCGGCCAAATTACATCGGAACTCAGATGGAATTCCATCGGAGAAAAATAGAACATGTTCTATATCTAAACTCCGAAAAAAACTCAGATGGGGCTACACACGATCGGATCCGTTGGACTTTTTCCATCAGAAAATCTGATCATGTAGTACAAGGCATAACTCTATGGGTGAGATCTTTGCTTGGAGTTCCTGCATTTTCACACCTGCTCTGCCCATTATGAGGGGTTCCTTCAGTACCTGTGCTGAGTTCCTCTGTCTGCACACTTGATGTGACCATTATAAAGGGTTCCCACCATTCCTGTGCTGAGTTTCTGGGTCTGCACACCTGCTGTGCCCATTATGAGGGGTTCCCACCATCCCTGAGCAGGGCTGTCTTAACCACTTTAGCCCCGGACCATATTGCTGTCCAATGACCAGAGCACTTTTTGCGATTCGGCACTGCGTCACTTTAACTGACAATTGCGCGGTCGTGCGACGTGGCTACCAAACAAAATTGGCGTCCTTTTTTTCCCACAAATAGAGCTTTCTTTTGGTGGTATTTGATCATCTCTGCGGTTTTTATTTTTTGCGCTATAAACAAAAATAGAGCGACTATTTTGAAAAAAAAATGCAATATTTTTTACTTTTTGCTATAATAAATATCCCCCAAAAATATATAAAAAAAAAACATTTTTTTTCCTCAGTTTAGGCCAATACGTATTCTTCTACATATTTTTCGTTAAAAAAGTTATAGCGTTTACAAAATAGGGGGTCGTTTTATGGCATTTTTATTAATATTTTTTTTTTACTAGTAATGGCGGCGATCAGCATTTTTTTTCAGTACTGCGACATTATGGCGGGCACTTCGGACACTTTTGACACATTTTTGGGACCATTGGCATTTTTATAGCGATCAATGCTATAAAAATGCATTGTATTACTATAAAAATGCCATTGGCAGCGAAGGGGTTAACACTAGGGGGCGGGGAAGGGGTTAAGTGTGTTCCTGGGTGTGTTCTAACTGTATGGGGGGGTGGCCTCACTGGGGGAAATCACTGATCTTCTGTTTATACATTGTATGAACAGAAGATTGGCGTTTCCCCCGCTGACAGGAACGAGAGCTGTGTGTTTACACACATAGCTCCCGGTCCCCGCTCTGTAACGAGCGATCGCGTGTGCCCGGCGGCGATCGTACCCACCGGGCACGCACGCGGGACTCGGAGCGAGCGCACCGCGGACGTATAGCTACATGCTCTCGCGTAGCAGTGCCACCATCCCGCAGTAATATGACGTCGGGCGGTCGGCAAGGAGTTAATGAGAGGGCACACCTGGTCACAGCCCAGGGGCCCCAGCTGCATGGGGCGCCCCTGCACTTTCCCCAAAGCAGCTGGTCCTTGAGCTCACGCTGCCCCGAAATTGGGGGCCCTATAATGGCACTGAGAGTGATAGATGCACCCCCACTCCTTTTCTGAAGTCATGTGGTTACTTTTCCGGATTTTGACTGGATGTTAGTGATCATAGCAGAATTTAGTGTGAGGAATACACAGGAGAAAATGCATGTTGACAAGGGGAGTGTAGAGGTGGGTGGGGAGTCTACCGATATCACGACTCGACCCACAGAGCTCCAGACATCAGACCCACCAACAGAATCTGCAGTTTTTCGGTTCTTATAACAGAGGGGAGACATTTGACAGGTAGTTTAGAAAGGATGAGAGTGGGTTTGCTTCCACTTTAACACAAGTATTAATACATACATGTGCGCTAATGCAATGCAAGTAGCGTAAATGGCACCTGAGGTGAATCGCCATTTAAAAGGGTAATTACGGCCAGTGTTACAACTCAAGCAAGTGACCTGTTGGGGGATTGCGAGTGATTTGTCTATTGGACCGTTTATAAACGGTCACGTCATTTCGATAAAGGCTCACCTAATGCAGAATTACACTACAGTAAAGGAACCAGCAATATTCATAAGCATTAATGTCACATGGAAATCTTTGCTGTGAAGAGTCATACAAACAGCCATAGGCATGAATCAATCTACCCTATATTGTCAAAAGTATTGGGACACCTCCCTTTACACGCACATGAACTTTAATGACATCCCAGTCTTAGTCCGTTGGGTTCAATATTGAGTTGGCCCACCCTTTGCAGCTATAACAGCTTCAACTCTTCTGGGAAGGCTGTCCACAAGGTTTAGGAGTGTGTCTATGAGAATGTTTGACCGTTCTTCCAGAAACGCATTTGTGAGATCAGGTACTGATGTTGGACAAGAAGGCCTGGCTCTCAGTCTCCGCTCTAATTCATCTTAAAGGTGTTCTATCGGGTTGAGGCCAGGACTCTGTGCAGGCCAGTCAAGTTCCTCCACCCCAAACTTGCTTATCTTTATGGACGTTGCTTTGTACACTGGTGCACAGTCATGTTGGAATGGGAAGGGGCCGTCCCCAAACTGTTCCCACAAAGTTGGGAGCATGAAATTGTATAAAATGTCTTGTAATGCTGCTGACGCCTTAAGAGTTCCCTTCATTGGAACTAAGCCAAACCCCTAAAAAACAACCGCACACCATAATCCCCCCTCCTCCAAGACTCCTGACCTCAACCTGATAGAACACCTTTGGGATGAATTAGAGCGGAAACTGTGAGCCAGGCCTTCTCTCCAACATCAGTGCCTGAAGTTACAAATGCGCTTCTGGTCAAACACTGCCATAGAGTTGAAGCTGTTATAGCTGCAAAGGTTGGGCCAACGCAATATTGAACCCTAAGGACTAAGACTGGGATGCCATTAAAGTTCATGTGCATGCAAAGGCAGGCGTCCCAATACTTTTGACAATATAGTGCCTGTTTATCTAGCTTGAGCACTGCGATTTTAATCTCCAGGCCCGACCATGTTGCTCACTTGAGCAGTGGAGACGCACAGACGTCTAAGGGGCCGGGAAAGCATCCACCCCCCATTAGAACATACAGGCAGTAGTTTATAATTCCTACTTCGCATAAAAGCTTCATTGTCTCCTCGATCCGATCTCCACAGGCTACCTGAACCGCAGCTTTTACGAGTCTGCATTTCGGCGATGTGAGTCTACAACATGCATAATTTTCAATTACATTAAGACGGAGCAGGAGATCGCTGCCTATATAACGTTACGGGCTGGCGGATATGAGGCTCAGCTCGACTGCCGTGAGGGCTAAATGAATCCAGATGCCACAGAGAAGTCTATAACTTTCTGTGGAGGCAAACGTCAGGGGTGTTTCACTCTCCTGGAATCTCCAGGCTGGGTCACGTGAGAAGCATTATCTGCCATGCACACCACTGGGATGTGAAGAATCCACCCATTACAAGTTATTACAAAATCCTCCCTGTTCCCAAAAATGGCCATTCTTATACACAGGTCGGAATTTTCGATGGAAAAAGTCAGAAGGGAGCTTTTTATCGGATATTCCCAGGGCCGTCTTAATAGCATCATGGGCCCCTGGGCAAAGTAATACTCTGGGGCCCCTACAATGATAACAGTGCAGGTAAACAGACATCAAGTAGGTAGGAGGCAGACTGCCTCCCCTGTGTATCTATCACTTTCAGTGCCATGATGGGGCCCCTAATTTCGGGGCAGCGTGGGCTCAAGGACCAGCTGCTTTGGGAAAAGTGCAGGGGCCCCCCATGCAGCTGGGGCCCCTGGGCAGTGCCCAGGTGTGCCCTCTCATTAAGACAGCCCTGGATATTCCGACCGTGTGTATGCCCAATCGGAATTTTTCCTTCCGAAATTCTGACGGACTTAGAGAACATTCTCTATTTTTCAGATGGAAAATCTGTTCGTCTGTATGGAAGTCCGACGCACAAAAAAACACACATGCTCAAAATCAAGGTTGACGCATGCTCCGAAGCATTGAACCTTTATTTTTGTCAGCTCCTCATAGTGTTGTAGTTCACCGCATTCTTGACGGTCAGAATTTGGTGTGACCGTTTGTATGCAAGACAGCTTGAGCGGAATTCCGTCGTAAAAACCATCCGAGTTTATTCTGACAAAAAAACGTGTGTACAGAGCATAAGGCCAACTCAAAACTTGGCTTTTGAGCTTCAGAGTATTGCCAAAATTTTGAATATCATGCTTGATTGGCAAAATACAGAAATATTTCCATCAAAATTCCCAGCTTGACAAAACTGCAATGGCCAATTACAAAGCCGCATGATGGTGCCGCCCACCATCATTTATTAAAATGTGATGCCTTTGGGGTGGCCTGACAAAAGAAATTGGCGTCACAATACAGCACAGACATCCTTCTACCTTATTCTCTGTAATCTCCTTCCTAGTAGATTCCGCCCCCACGCTGAAGAAGTACCCGCACATAGGACGTAACGCGTATGGGGAGGTCTCCGCCCATAGGACATAACGCGTATGGAGGGGAAGATTCCTAATAATGTACAATAAATGAGAGTGGTATATTTTGGGTGGCCTTGTAGGAAAGGTCGGCGCCTCAATCTACAGCGACAACATCCCACCAGCTCCCTCCCAAGTGGATACTCCATAATGTACAGTAACCAAAAGTGGTGTCTTTGGGGGAGTTTGGTGGTGACAACAATGACAACATCCCACCATTGCATTTCCAGTGTTGCCATCCCCAGTGGATTCTTCATAATGCCCAATAAGGGCAGTACCTTTGGGGTTGGCTGGCAGGAGGGGTTAAAACCACTGTCTACAGCATGGACAGCATGGACATTACACTACCTCTTTCCCGATGCTGTCTTTCCTACTGCATTCTCTGGCCTTGTGGGAGGGTTGATGTCACAATCTACACCAAGGAAAATGTTTCCATTGAATTTCCAGAGAAATATAAGAAGCCAGGACATCCAATTCACTATTACCCTCCTATAAGATCTGTTATGGACGATATCGGCCTCTAAACCCCCGTACACACGATCGGACCTTTGTCCGATCAAACTCACATCGGAATTCCAATGGAATTCCATCGGAGTAAAAGAGAACATGTTCTCTATCTAAACTCCGATGGAATTCTTTGGAATATCCGATGAAAAAACTCCGATGGGCATACACACGGTCGGAATTTCCGATGGAAAAGGTCTGTTGGACTTTTTCCATCAGAAACTCCAATTGTGTGTTTGAGGCATAAAACAGAATATATTTGACTAACTGTGAACAAGAAGATGCTAAGTGGGCACCAACGAAAAATTGAACCCAAACAAAAAAAAAAGTTATTCACCAAACACGTGCTCAATGTCCAAGCTCCATGGGCAAATGTTGTTCCATCCATTGTAACTGGTAAGATACCTCTGAGGCCGCGTACACACGATCGAATTTGTCCGCTGGAAATGGTCCGACGGACCATTTCAGCAGACAAATCCGATCGTGTGTATGGGCTAGCGGACATATTTGTCTGGCGGACAAATTTTAAAGCATGCTTTAAAATGTGTCCGCCGGAGACATGTCCGTCGGATATGTCCGCTGGTTAGTACACTCACCAGCAGACATATCTTCCCGCACAAGCGTTGTACGGATGCGACAAATGCGTGGAAGTTGTTTACTTCCTGGTGCGGTGACGTGGCGGCGTCAACGTCACCGCCACGTCACCACGTGATCTGATGGTGTGTCCACGCCATCGGACCAAAATAGCCCGGCGGACCAAAATAGCCCGATGAAAACGGTCCGATGACCGTTTCTTTTTTTTATTTTTTTTTTTATTTTTTTTTTTAAAGTGTATTTTTGTGCGTGAACTCGAGAGAGAGGAGCCGGACTGCAGGAGTTGGGAGTAGGCAGACCCTCCCCCCGGAGGCAATCGCCATCCTTCTCCATGCCCCTGGTGGCAATGGCGGGTGTGAAGGGGGGCCTCCCACTCACCCCGCCCTACCTGCTCCTCTTGGGAGCCCAACTGGGGCCCAACGGGACCCCAATGGGGCAGAGGGACTCCCCCTATGAGGGAGTGAGGGGGCCTAGCCCACCCAGCCAGCCCCGTAGGTCCTTCGCCTCTCTTTATTTTAAGAGACCGCATGGCCAAAGTGCATGTGTTTTTAAACCAATTTTGTGTGCGTGCAAGTGGTGTTTTTTGTGGGGGGGGGGGTGGGCGTACTAAGCACAGGCGTACCTTGCATAGCACACCCACCGGGAGCCGGGCTGAGACCACCAAACTCAATTCACATGTAGCCGAGACCGGGATCCGAACCCTTGGCTGCAGAGGTGAATGGCTTGTCAGCGCAGTGCCAATCACGTTGAGCCACCACAGCTCCCTTACCGATGACCGTTTCCATCGGATATGTCCCTCCGTGTGTACGCGGCCTCAGTCTCAATAATTTGCAACAGTCAACTTACAAATATTTTTCTAAGTGTTTATTATGACTATAATCTAGATTCTAGAACAGTGGTCTCCAAACTGCAGCCAAGGGGCCAAAGGTGGCCCTTCACTTTCTTGTATCTGGCCCTTGGGGCACTATTCTATTAATTGACACCAACAAAGAGGCTCAATTCTTCCCAACTACACCAACAATGGGGTGCAATTCCTCCCACTGTCACCACAGATGGGGTACAATTCCTCCCACTGTCACCACAGATGGGGTACAATTCCTCCCACTGTCACCACAGATGGGGTACAATTCTTCCCAATGACACCACAGATGGGGTATATTTTCTCCCACTGTCAACAAAGAAGTCGCTCAATTCTTCCCACTAACACCATATATGGGGCACAATTCTTCCCACTGACCACACATGGGGCACAATTGCTCCCACTGTCAACAAAGATAGGGCGAAATTCCTCCCAATGACACCAAAGATGGGGCACAATTTTTCCCACTGACACCACAGATGGGGCACAATTCTTCCCACTGACACAACGGATAGGGCACAATTATTCCCACTGACCACAAATGGGGCACAATTGCTTCCACTGTCAACAAAGATGGGGCACAATTCCTCCGAATGACACCAAAGATGGGGCACAATTCTTCACACTGACCACAGATGGGGCACAATTGCTCCCACTGTCAGCAAAGATGGGGAACAAATTTTCCCACTGACACCAGAGATGGTGCCGCAGACGGGGCACAATTCTTCCCACTGACCACACATGGGGCACAATTGCTGCCACTGTCAGCAAAGATGGGGCACAATTCCTCCCAATGACACCAAAGATAGGGCACAATGCTTCCCACTGACACCTTTGATGGGGCATTATCTGCTCCCACTTATGCGGGGACCTTAGGGTCTGGAAGAAAGGGAAGATCAGAGAAGATAGAATAAAACAGCCTTCTCTAGCAATACAAACCAAACTGAGCATGTGTAGTGTGCCCCCAAAGCTCTGTACTATCAGGGGATGGATTGGGGACAGTGGAAGAAGGGGGGAATGAGAGAAGACAGCCTTTTTACACAATGCGCAGAATTAACCCTTAGGTTCCACAATGAGTATAACAAGCCTGCTTTACTACATATACAGACTGAGTAGCTTAAGTAACACATTAAGCAGGCATGGCTCGCTGTTGTTAGAAGACCCACCCTGAGAAAATCCATGTAACCAGAGGCGATTTAATTCGCATGTGCTGCGCTATATACGTTTTTCACTCACTCACTTCACTCACATTAAAAGGATGCAAACAGGATGCAAAAAAGGCAAACAGTATGGGATAAACCGAGCAGAGCAAACTACATTCAGTTAGGTCAGTGTTTCTCAACTGCAGTCTTCAAGGTGCCCCCAACAGGTCATGTTTTCCAGATTTCCCTCAGCTGTGGTAAATACTAAGGCAGTGAAACTGATCAAATCACCTGTGCAAAATAATGGAAAGCCTGAAAACCTGACCTGTTGGGGGAGGGCTGTGGAGTCGGTAGATAATGTTCCGACTCCTAAATGTTCCGACCAGTGATGTCCGGATACCGATACTAGTATTGGTATCGGTACCGATACCGAGCATTTCCCAAGTACTTGGGGGAAATGGTCCGATACTTCACTCGATACCTGGGCAGTTAGGTATCGGGTGGTGGGGGGAGTTACTAGTCTTCTCCGTGTTGTCTTCTCCCCCTCTGTGTCGCTCTCCCCCCGTGCCGTCTTGGTCCCCCGTGTCACTCTCCCCCGTGCAGCTCTCCCCCGTGCCGTCTTGTTCCCCCGTGTCACTCTCCCCCGTGCAGCTCTCCCCCCGTGTCGCTCTCCCCATGCAGCTCTCCCCCGTGCCGTCTTGTTCCCCCGTATCGCTCTCCGCCGTGAAGCTCTCCCTCCGTGTCGCTCTCCCCGTGCAGCTCTCCCCCCGTATCGCTCTCCTCCGTGCAGCTCTCTCCCCGTGTCGCTCACCCCCATGCAGCTCTCCCCGTGCAGCTCTCCCCCCGTGCCGTCTTGTTCCCCTGTATCGCTCTCCCCCGTGCAGCTCTCCCTCAGTGTTGCTCTCCCCGTGCAGCTCTCCCCCCGTGCCGTCTTGTTCCCCCATGTCGCTCTCCCCCGAGCAGCTCTCCCCCCGTGTCGCTCTCCCCCATGCAGCTCTCCCCCGTGTCGCTCTCCCCGTGCAGCTCTCTCCCCGTGCCGTCTTGTTCCCCCATGTCGCTCTCCCCCGTGCAGCTCTCCCTCCGTGTCGCTCTCCCCCCGTGCAGCTCTCCCTCTGTGCCATCTTGTTCCCCCCGTGCCGTATAAAAAAAAAAAATGTAAATAATAATAAAAAAATTTAAAAAAAGCACACTGACAATCCACTATCCCCCCCTTTAAAAGAAAATAGTAAAAAAAATAATTGTGTAAGAAAAAAAAGTCACATGACATTTAAAAAAAGTATCGGAATTCGGTATCGGCGAGTACTTGAAAAAAAGTATCGGTACTTGTACTCGGTCTCAAAAAAGTGGTATAGGGACAACCCTAGTTCCGACAATCTAAATTTAGTAGGAGTCGGAGTTGGAGTCGGTGCATTGTTTGCCGACTCCGACTCCAGGTACCCAAAATTTTCTCCAGCTCCAACTCCTCGGCTCCGACTCCTCGACTCCACAGCGGGGCGCCTGAAAAAAATTCAGAGAGGGGCACAGAGCAGGTTTTCCCTTGCTAGCAATGGTAATAGCAGGCATTTTATAGAGTCAATGGGTATCATAAGGAACAAGGCCTAACCGGCGGTGTCCAGTTTTAGTTTAAAAGTCACTCTATTAAACGGCGGGCACTCCCGCATGTTATTCCTTTCAGATCTATCCAGTAGTAATATTTTAACCATGATGAGAATTGCTTTAGCTAATTGTATTTAAAAAGCTTGACATTATAGAAAGAGTCGGAACAATTTATTGCTATTTTTTGTCTCTCCTAATGTGCAAAAATCGAAATGAATCGGTTATCGCAGACGGGGCAAAGTTCCCTTTCAAACATGTTCTCCGGGGCTGGAATGTGACAAGCAGCATATAAAAATCAGGTGGCATTTTGAATGAGTGCAGTTTAAACATGTTATTAAAGGGAGCCAGGGACGGTGCAGCCAGACTCCCAGCTCCATTGTGCTGAAGAATGCAGATATTTTGGGTGCGGCAAATAAAACACCTTTCTAAGAAAAAAAAAGAAAGGAGCTTTCTCGAAGGATCTCGTTTCAGCTCTAATTGTTCAGGAACGCCATTTTCCCCCTGCGCCGCGGCCTGGACTCCCACACCTATACATCCGCGTGGATAATGGAAGCAGATGTTTTTGAGTGGCAGGGGGTGTACCGCTGTTGATAACGAAGGGAATAAATTAAAGTCATGGCGCTCGGTCCCCTCGTCGCCCCGGGGCGCCTCGGCAGAGAACTTGTTTGGAAACAAATGATGACTGACGCGAGGAGCCGGAGGTACGACTTCCAACATGCTGATCAGAAAGGAACATTCCCCATCGCGCCCGCGGGATTAGCAGCAATCAAATGCCCGCCGCGAGCTGTATGAGGAAGGGTTGTTAGCTCTGTGGACCAGTTTCTTGTTTTGTTTTTTTGTGAAGCTCGACGAAATGATACAAACTTTATAGGAGACTTTGCATATTGGCCGGAGGTGACATTTTGTAAAAACAGGCTGAAAATTTGCGTAAATTTTGTACCCAATTTTCAGTGCATATAAGGCTCAATGGCACTAACAACATCCGCTAGGGCAGCCTTTCTTAACTTTTTTACACCAGAGGGACACCTTAACCACTTGCCTACTGGGCACTTTCACCCCCTTCTGCCCAGGCCAAGGTTCAGCTTTCAGCCCTCTTTCACTTTGAATGACAATTACCCGGTCACGCAACACTGTACCCATATGGAATTTTCATTTTTTTTCCCACACAAATAGAGCTTTCTTTTGGTGGCATTTAATCACCACTGGCTTTTTTTTTGCTAAATTAACAAATAAAAAAAAAAGTTTGTTATAAAATTTTGCAAACAGGCAATTTTTCTCCTTCACTCATGTGCGCTGATGAGGCTGCATTGATGTGCGCTGAGGCTGCATTGATGTGCGCTGATGAAGCTGCATTGATGTGCGCTGATGAAGCTGCATCGATGTTTATTGATTAAATTAACAAATAAAGACTGAAAATGTTGAAGAAAAAAAACGTTTTGATGAGGCTGCATTGATGGGCACTGGTGAGGCTACATTGATAGGCACTGGTGAGGCTGCATTGATCTGCACTGATGAGGCTGTATTAATGGGCAATGATAAGGCTGCATTGATGGGCACTGATGAGGCTGCATTGATGGGCACTGATGAGGCTGCACTGATAGGCGGCACTGATAGGTGACACTGATTGGCAGCACTGCTGGGCACTGATTGGCAGCACTGGTGCCAATGTCTGGGTTGATGGAGGAATCAAGCAAATGTATTTCCTACAACCCGTGGTTATTAAATTGATGATATTAATTAGGGTTGTCCCGATACCACTTTTTTAGGACCGAGTACAAGTACCGATACTTTTTTTCATGTACTCGCCGATACCAAATACTGATACTTTTTTTAAATGTCATGTGACAGTTTTTAAACCACAATACAGACTAAGGATATTTTCTTTAGAATTATGAAGAACTCTAACTCAAGACATTATAAAAGAATAAAAATGAGTAAAAATGAATAAAAATGTTTTATTTTCTTGTCACGCAGTAGTAAAAAACACAAAGAATTTTCACAGAACATGTTGATAAATACAAAAAAAGTATTCTATTTAGGTATCGGGAGCATTTGCGCGAGTACAAGTACTCCCGCAAATACTCGGTATCGGTCCCGATACTAGTATCGGTATCTGGACAACCCTAATATTAATTAAAAAGTCTAATATAAGATAAAAATATTTTAAAAAAACTGAAATTTTCGGTTTCCGCTTCGGCACCAAATTTCCATTCGGTGCACCACTAATTGTTATTGCTATTATGTACGTGTGTCTGTTGCTATGTTTTAATAAGAGAGGAGACAAAACTCCCAGAAATGTCTGAGAATCTTTGCCTTTAACATTCTGATGTGCAAATGAAAACAAGCCATATAAAGAACAACCACCGCGTCACACCAAAAAACGGTCCTAGGAAAATATTACACAGCAAGGGGGAAGGGCGTGCTCAAAGTTTGTATGTTTATTTTTGGATAAGGAGGAAGTCGCAGGAAAACCAAACGGCGTGTTCAAGCGACTGTGCTGTAGGTGAGAAGACGGCCATCGGAGAGAATTAGGAATCTGAGGAGTCTTGCTGGCAATATTCCACCTCGTCAATCAGCACTGCCGGAATCTCAAATTCTTACCGGGTCACTGGAACTTGTAATACGGAACGTGAGAGGTGGAAAGGAAGCCGACCGTGAACGACGTACCCCTGTGCTGCTGCTAGGCGACCGCAAACAAAGCCGGTACAACATACCGAGATGGAGGCCACATACCCATGGCAGGTGGGAAAGGACGGAAAGGGTGGCATGTGCAATAAAATGCGGTAACTAAGCTACCCTCTCGTATCGCATACATACGCTCATCTGCCCGTTAGAATTATTTCCACTTTGTATCCATGATTGCCGAGAGGTCATGTCCCCGGTAAACCTTCGTCCTGTTGCTGTTCACACCGGCTCAGTAATAGAAGATTGACAGCTGTCGTTCAAGTTTGAAAATTTTGGCAAATTTTGCGCAACGGTAAAATCAATTGTCGGACTTTCTGTCCGTTTTCTGCCAAGCCAATAATTACTGCATGGAAAAGTTGTCCAGTAGACTAAAGCTGGCTATGCAACAGTAGAATTTCATTCAAATTTTCATACAAAAATTAAAAAAAATTCAATAATACCATTATGGACAAATTTGGAAAGAAAACCCTTAAAATTGTGTTCAATTGCCATGCCAATTTTTCTAAATTCATATTTTTTTTCCCCCAAATGAAAAATCACATTCAAAGTTTGAATTTCCTTTGTCACTACGGCCAAAAAACAAAACCTTTAAGAAAATCGAACAACTAAAAAAAGTAAGTTTTAAAAAAAGAAATTTTACTGGTCTTAAAGAAGAAACATCGTTATTATTTTTTAATTGGTCTGTTCTCCGTGGGATAAAGTATATGAATTGTTATGGGGTCCAACTAAGCACCCCACCTCACCTCAACACCATCCAACAACATAGCTAGCAAAGAGACAATGGGCCAGATTCAGGTAGAGTTAGGTTGGAGTATCAGTGATACTCCAGCATAACTGTCACTTTGAGCCGGCGTTTCTGTTTTCTGTAAGCAGAAAACAAGAAACGCCGGGTTGGAGTTCCTATACGAGCGGCGTAATTGTATTTCGCCGTCGTATCGGAACTGCAATTTTAAAAATGGCGCTCGGGGCGTTCCCGCTGATTAACGTCGAGAATATGTTAATCAGCGAGAATCGGCAATTCGGGCCCGACACAGTGACTTTCCGACGTTTCCGTAAGAGATACGCGGCGTAAAGAAAAACCAGCCCCCTAGTGGAGTATCCTATGTTAAGTATGGCCGTTGTCATCGCGTCGAATTTAAAATTTTTCGCGTCGTTTGCATAAAACGTCCGTGAATGGGGATTGACGTCATTGACGTTCACTGACAGAATTTGGAGCATGCGCATTGACAGTCGACGCATGCGCAGTACGTTCGCCGCGGGATCGCGCCTAGTTTAAATAATACACACCCCCTACCCGCCCAATTTGAATTCCGCCGGCTCATTTTCGCTACGTCGCCGCAACTTTAGGAGCAAGTGCTTTGTGAATAACAGTACTTGCTCCTAAAGTTTCGGCGGAGTAACGTAAATGAGAAACGTTACTCCAAAATAAATATTCGCCCATCTACCTGAATTTGGCCCAATAACTTTATATTGGTAGCTTGTTTGCAGGTTCCGAACAGTGGCAAGAGGAATGCAGAAGAATGGGTGGCTGACAAGCCCTTTCTGCCCTCCTTCTGCACTTCTCTTGCCGTCACTTATCTTGGGAAGGTGCCCAAAACCAGAGACAAGCAGCTGTTATGAATCGGATGTCTGCTTCCTAGCTGACCTAGAAACATAGGACAAAGTGCTGCATGTTCATTGTTCCATGGGGTGTGTCCCCAGTAGGTCTCCTTCTGCCACATACACACGGTCGGAATTTCCAGCAACAAATGTTCAATGTGAGCTTGTTGTCGGAAATTCCAACCGTGGGTATGCTCCATCGGACATTTGCTGTCGTAATTTCTGACAACAAAAATTGTTGGTTGCTGGTTCTCAAATTTTCCGACAACAGAAGTTGTTGTCGGAAATTCCGACCGTGTGTACATAATTCAACGCACGAAAATTTTACGCATGCTCGGAATCAATATGGAGCATGCTCGGATCATTGAACTAAATTTTTCTCGGCTGGTTGTGGTTTTGTACATCACCACGTTCTTGACGTTCGGAATTTCTGACAACATTTGTGTGACCGTGTGTATGCAAGACAAGTTTGAGCCAACATTCCGTTGGAAAAAAATCCACGGTTTTGATGACGGAACGTCCGATCGCGTGTACGCGGCACATGAATTGTTATGGGGTCTGATTGAGCACCCCACCTCACCCCGGCACCATCCAACAACATAACTAGCAAAGAGACAATAACTTTATATCGGTTAGGGTTGTCCCGATACCACTTTTTTAGGACCGAGTACAAGTACCGATACTTTTTTTCATGTACTTGCCGATACCGAATACCGATACTTTTTTTTAAATGTCATGTGACAGTTTTCAAACCACAATACAGACTAAGGATATTTTCTTTAGAATTATGAAGAACTCTAACTCAAGACATTATAAAAGAATAAAAATGAGTAAAAATGAATAAAAATGTTTTATTTTCTTGTCACGCAGTAGTAAAAAACTCAAAGAATTTTCACAGAACATGTTGATAAATACAAAAAAAGTATTCTATTTAGGCATCGGAAGCATTTGCACGAGTACAAGTACTCCCGCAAATACTCGGTATCGGTCCCGATACCGATACTAGTATCGGTATCTGGACAACCCTAATATCGGTAGGTTGTTGCAGGTTCTGAGGAGTGGCAAGAGGAATGAGGAGAATGGGCGGCTGACAAGCCCTCTCTGCCCTCCTTCTGCACTTCTCTTGCCGTCACCTATCTTGAGAAGGTGCCCAAAACCGGAGACAAGCAGCTGTTATGAACCGGATGTCTCCTTCCTTCCTAGCTCACCTAGAAATATAGGACAAAGTGCTGCATATTGATTGTTCCATGGGGTGTGTCCCCAGTAGGTACAGTGAAACATAATTTAGAAGATATTCAGAGTGCATGCAGCCAAAGACATTATCAGCGTATGCGCGCTAAAGGTCTGGACTAAAGCGTCACGCTCAAGCCCGGGCCAGAAAGGAGTGACGTTATTGCGGCTCCCACCACTCACAGCGCCAGAGCCTGCAAACCAGAAAGGAACACCAGGGAAAGTTGTCAGCTGTCTCAGCAGTGAGCGAGCACCACTGGAAGGGCTTCGTTCTAAGGTAAAAATAGCATAATGCGTCCTAGTATGCGATGCATACTAGCACATTATGCCGCTCTGGACTGCAGAAGCTCCCAGTCCATAACGAATGGATATTGGCAATTTTTTCCGAACAGAAGTAGGAGTCTGAAACTGAATTTGCCAATGTCCCTGCAGAGCATGTAGTAGACTTTGTTATTTTAGTGACAGACAAGCGTTTAGGAGAAGGGAGGGCATGGTAGGTGTTTGCACACGTCCTTAAGTGGTTTAGAGGCAATTCATAGCTGCTTTTACCATCACCAGCTGTCCTTGTGAAATACAAGATAAACGACTTCCTACAACCCATAAACCTTCACTATCAGGGAAAAAAGAGGTTTATTAGCTACTAGTTAGCACATTAATTGACTGCCCACCACAATCAACCTGACAAGCCGCGAGTAGAACCTCAATGTGAACATCAACCTTGAAACTGAAAAGAAGGCAGATCTAAAAATACCAATAAAGGCCATTATGTGTGTGTTCAGTCTTGCACAGTTGTACCGGCTGCTCTCCTGTATTGAAATGACTTACTCCGATTTCACTGCACACTGTGAGCTTCTCACAATGTGCATTAGAAGCTGCAGCAAGTCAGAGAAAGCCTGCCTTATTTTCTGGCTGGAGGACATCCAGCATCATTTCGATCTTTGTTCCCCAGACTGTCTTTGGCCTGCCCCTTTCACTCAAAGCATTTTAGTTATTTCAATCATGGAAGCTCAGTATCACATGTGGGCAGGTCCGGGACAAGGGACGAGCAGGAGGGTCGGGATCACTAGACCCGGAATCACTGGACCCAGTATCACTGGACCCGGGATCACTAGACCCCTGTATCACTGAACCTGGGGTCACTAGACCCCAGTTTTACTAGACCCCGGTATCACTGGACCCGGTATCACTGGACCCTAAAATGAATGTAACATCCCAAATTAGTGACCTAAAAAGAGGTTGCCGCCATACACCAGGCCAGGACGGGTGTATGGCGGCGGCGTTTGTACTACATATTAAATAGAGCTCACCATTGCTGTGCTCTCTGCTGACCTCCCCTGGCCACTCTAGACCTTACGTCTTTGTGATAGGGACTGTACACACATTTTTTTCACACTTCGGCAGTTATAGTCTAGGGTTTGTTTCCTTCTGGGATATGAGACGCCTGTCCACTTTTCCTACATATCATCTTGCTTAGGAATATCTTGCCACGGTCGAGATGCCCTGTTGTATTTTACGGAGTTGATATTCTATGACTGACCCTGGCCCCTGAAGAAGGGAATTACCCGAAACGCGTAGGGCCATGTAGTTTTTATGTGGATCAGTCTCCACTCCCCTGTGTTATTGTATTTGTATTATTATGTATCATTTTGTATGACTCTTTTATACGATTAAATATTAAAATATATTTTTGTATTTTGCATTACTACGCTTACCATTGTTGCCTTTAAAGCCCCTCCTTGGGGGATTTGTATAATTCAGTATCACTGGACCCGGTATCAATGGACCTGATATCACTGGACACGGTATCACCCGGATCACTAGACACGGGATCACTAGACCCCTGTATCACTGAACCTGGGGTCACTAGACCCCAGTATCACTAGACCCTGGTTTCACTGGACCCAGGTATCACTGGACCTGGTATCAATGGACCTGATATCACTGGATCCAGGTATCACTGGACCCAGGTATCACTGGACCCGGTATCAATGGACCTGATATCACTAGACCCGGTATCACTGGACCCAGTATTACTGGACCTGATATCACTGGACCCAGGTATCACTGGACTTGGTATCACTAGACCCAGGATCAATGGAACCGATAACACTGGACCCGGTATCAGTGGATACGGTATCACTGAACCTGGGATCACTAGACCCCGTTATCACTAGACCCCGGTATGACTAGACCCCAGTATCACTAGACCGCGGTATCACTAGACCCCGGTATCAGTAGACCCTGGTATCAGTAGACCCCTGTATCAGTAGACCCCGGTATCAGTAGACCCCGGTATCAGTAGACCCCGGTATCAGTAGACCCCGGTATCACTGGACCTGGTATCACTGGACTAGTATCACTGGACCTGTATCACTATATTCGGTATCACTAGACCCGGAATCACTAGACCCGGTATCACTGGACCCGATATCGCTGGACCCGGTATCACTGGACCCGATATCACTGGACCCGGTATCGCTGGACCTTGAATCACTGGACCCGGTATCACTGGACCTGGATTACTAGACCCGGGATCACTAGACCCGGTATCACTAGATTAGGTTTCTCTCAGAGGAAACAAAGTTTCTTTTTTCACACCTCTCCGTCGCCCGAGTCTTCAGATTGGCCACAGATGTGACTTCTGCTCCTTTCGCCGTCCGCGTCCAAACAATAAATAGCGGGCAGAACGCGGGATGTCAAGCCGCGTGGAGGAGACAGATAATTTACTTAATAAGATGAAGAGACGAGGCCGGACTACGGCGCCCGCTCTACCGCCGTTCCCCGAGGTTCAGCCTGGGTTTTCATGTTCACACGTTTGATGTTTCTGTGTGTAACAAGATTCAAGAGCAGAACTGGCAGATATTTATACATGCTTTGGTCCAGGCCTGGATCTGAGCCCCCCCCCCCCACCCGCCCCTCCACACCCCCTCCGACAGATATTCCAGAAAACACATAATTACAAATTACTTTATTGCATGAATATCGATCTTCAGTTTGGTAACATTTACGTGGACACGGCTGCTTACAGAACATCTAATGGAATTCAGCACTTCAAACAGGGGGGCCGCCCGTCTGTCAAAGCGCAGGCGAGATCTTTCAATCTGGTCTGTTTCCTGAATCTCTGATGTGGGGGGGGGGGAGCTCATGTGTGGGGAGAGCTCGTGTACTGGATGTGTGTGCGCACGAACGGTGAGCGCCACTGACCCAAAAAAACGCAGCATGGTGAATCAGGTGTCATATTCAAGAGACATGGAGACTTCAAAAAAGATATTCGTTCAGTAAAACAAAGAAAACTGTTTGACTTTGGTGAGTCTGCGCACATAGAACAAGGCTCACCTTCAGTGGGCACCCCCTCCCCAATAAAATACAATAACGAATGGAATAGAAAACATAACAGGAGCATAAGACTCAATGGTGAAAGAAACCAAGTAGCTTTAATGATTCATAATGTGATCACATACCACAACCAACGCGTTTCAGGAGCTCAACCCCTCCCCCTCCCGTCCTCATCAGGGCCTAAATATTGCCATGTCAGTGACTTTGGATATATTTTACACATCACTGTTAAATGAATGTATTCTGGTAATTCTGTATATTTGATGCAATCCCTAATGAAGGGAGAGGGGTTTGAGTCTCCCGAAACGTGTTGACTCTTTTATGTGATAATGTGATGAATTAATAAAGCTGCTTGTATTTTTCCAATACTTTTTGGGAGCTAGTAAAGAATGTAATATTTAAAGCCAGATGAAGTTGGAGTGTTTTTAGCATCTAAAATACATTGGAAGTCTATGCAGCTTTATTAATTCATCACATAATCACATAAAAGAGTCAACACGTTTCTGGGGGGCTCAAAACACTCCCTCTTCAACAGGACTTACATATTGCCGTAATGGTGACTTTGGATAAATTTTACACATCACCATTAAATGAATGTATTCTGGTAATTCTGTATCTGTATTCATTTAACCACATGCAATATTCTATCCCTGATGCAACATTCAATCCCTGATAAAGGGAGAGGGTTTTGAGTCTCCCGAAACATGTTGACTCTTTTATGTGATAATGTGATGAATTAATAAAGCTGCTTGGATTTCCAACACTTTTTGGGAGATAGTAAAGAAAGTGTTAGCATACGTTGTAATAATGGGCTGGTATTGCACCAGTTCGGCCCAGGGCTGGACTGGGACAAAAATTTAGCCCTGGACTTCATCCACGTTGACAGGCCTCTCCCATGGCGGCCGGACAACTCCCGCCCCTCCCCTGGCCACCCAAGCCCCCTCTCCCCCTTCCCTAGCCACTCGCCGTTCTACTTTATTAGAGTACAATGGCTGGTACTGGTACTCTTATAGGCAGTACCAGTGGGGAAGCTAGACATTTTTTCACCCGGGGAAAAGGATCAGTTCGGTGCCCCCCCCCCCCCCTCCAATGGGACAAGATTAGGCAGAAGTGAGAAACTCCCAGGGCATAGCTGTTGAGTCAGCTGTCTGTCCCCTCCCCTATGCTCCTTCTGGTTCCCCCCATGCTCCTCTGGTCCTCCCCCTGTTTCTGTGTTCCCCCCAGGTGAGCGCTGCGGGGAGGGAAAGGAAGTGAGCGCTGCGGGGAAAGACAGAGGAGTGGAGGGGGGCGGTCCGCTGTCACTGAAGCCAGCCCACTGAGCCATTGGCCCACCAGGCAACTCCTGGTATTCCCAATGGCCAGTCCATCCCTGGTTCGGCCTCATGCACTTTGAACGTTTTGTCTTTCCTCCCGGTGTTTTGGCAGAAAAAAGATCACTTGACACCTGTAATTGTGAGTAACGCATTTAGAGCACTTGGGCGCCAATTCATTTAATTTGGCAGAAAAATACGATTTTTTTCTGGCCTTTGAAATTAATTAACGCTCAAGTGCTAAGCACTTAGGTGCGTTTAGACGCGTTTAGGCATGTTTACAGGCGTCAAGCAATTTTTCTGCCAAAATGCCTCTGCTCCTGGATGTGCTGGCAGAATACATAGGTTAACATGCAGTGAAGTGTCCAGTGTACATGAGGCATAGAGGCATTGGTGCCAAACAGACATTTTTGGCACCACAACGCATGCGAGTGCAATACTGTGCATTGTGGTGCGCTGAAACTTTATTGCCTTTTACGATACTGCAAAAAGCTAATGTGCATCGGGGTAAGGTGATTTTTCCGAAGCATATCACAGCAAAAAAGTGTGTATCACACCTAAATCAAGGACTGCAAGACCAGTGCTCACATGTGTGGTTGGTTGTGTGACCATAATCAGGGGATTGAAGACTACTGGGGGGGACTAGCATTTTCTTTACCCCCTTTTTTTCTCTTATTTTAATTTTTTTTCTCTTTTTTCCTCTTCTTTTTGTTCTTTTTTTTTCTTTTCTTTTTGTTCTCTATTTTGTTTTTCTATATTTTTCTCTTTTTTTCTCTTCTTTTTATAATTTTTTTTATGCAGCTGCCATGGTTGGGTTTTTAATAATTGGCCACTTATGACTTGATTAGTCCTCAAGCCTGTGGTTGTGTGACCATCATCAGGGGGGTGAAGAGTATTGGGCTAGTGATTTTTTCTCTTTCTTTTTTCTCAATTTTTTTTATCCTTTTTCTTTTCTTATTTCCACAATTTTATCCGCAGCTGCCATTGTTGGGTTTCTAATAATTGGCCAATTATTAATTTGTTTTATTAGTTGGATTGTGGGTTTTGTATTTTCTAGATTATGTGCTTAATAAAGATTTTTATTTTAAGCTGTTGCCGACCAGCCGCAGGTTGGCACAGCTGCGCAAACCGACGTAGGTGTACGTCAGCCGCTTTAAGAGCTGTGGGGAGAAGCGTGCGTCACGGCACAATGCCAAAGCCGGTGCGTGTGGCTGGTGGCCGCGATGCCCATGGGACACCCACGATCGCTCCACAGAGAGCCAGTACAGGGATCTGTCAATGTACACAGACAGATCCCCATTCTGACAGGGGAGGAGAGAGAGTTTGTCTGTTCCTAGTGATCAGGAACAGCAATCTCTCTCCTCCTCCAGTCAGTCCCATCCCCCCACAGTTAGAAACACCTCCCTAGAACACACATTTAACCCCATGATCGCCCCCTAGTGTTAACTACTTCTCTGCCAATGACATTTATACAGTAATCAGTGCATTTGATCACTGTATAAATGTCAATGGTCCCAAAAAAGTGTCAAAAGTGCGTCTGATCTGTCTGCCGCAATGTCGCAGTCCTGCTAAAAATCGCTGATCACTGTCATTACTAGCTAACAAAAATATATTAATTAAAAATTCCACAAAAATATCCCCTATTTTGTAGACGTTATAACATTTGCGCAAACCAATGAATATACACTTATTGCGATTTTTTTCCAAAAATATGTAGAAGAATACATATTGGCTTAAACTGATGAAGAACTGTTATTTAATTTTTTTTAACTGTTGGGTTATTTTTGTACAGCAAAAAAAAAAATATTGTTTTTTTTTTTTTTTTTTTAATTGTCGGTCTTTTTTTGTTCATTTGTACAAAAAAGAAAAAACACAAAGGTGATCAAATACCACCAAAAGAAAGCTCTATTTGTGTCAAAAAAACTGTCAATTTTTTGTTTTTTGTACAACGTCACACGACCGCGCAATTGTCAGTTAAAATAACGCAGTGCCGTATTGCAAAACATGGCCTGTCATTAAGGGGGTTAAATCCTTTCGGGACTGAAGTTTTTTTTTTTTTACATGTTTTAGACTACTTTGCTAGGTCTCCTATATACTGTATATACACATCTATCTAGGGATATATTATACATTGAGGTTGAGCTCAGTCTGGTTTTTATTTTGTGTTCCTTCTTCCATGTAAGCATGTACCGGCAGTTCCCTCATATAATGATTTAATTTAGGTTCTTTTTTTTTGTCTTGGACACATTTTATATATTTTATGTTTTTTTTTATTTTTTCTTGACCAGAGGGGGGAGTATTCCACATAGAAATCATGTATTAAGCGCTAAACCAATAACGTCATTACCATCCCTTAAAAGTATTTAGCTGAAACCCAAATGAATATCCTCCATATAAATATATAAAAAAGCAGTTATGTTGGAAACCTGGTGAAATATTTGAGATCACTACAAACAGCGACAAACGAGGAGGGGGAGGGGGGCAGTGAGAAATAGACGCAAAAAAAAAACTGCGACAGCGTATTTTGCTGGCAATGAAACTGTCTGTTTACTGCAGCTTCAGCATTGCAGCCGAGGCTCCGTCAAGCTATTAAGTCGAGCGTTGAAGTTCATAGCGCTGGCTGTCTTTCGCAGCCGTCCTTTTGATGTTACCTCCAAAGGAAGGAGATCAAAGGCTCGCAGTGCGGTTAGGGAAAGTCCCTGCTCTTAGCCCAGCAGCCTGTGATATATGTGCTAAAATCTTGGCCACAAGCGCAAGAAAATATTACTTGCATAGGTAAGTGCTGAAGCCAAGCCATCGGGAGCAAGTAGGAAATAACAAAGTAGCCAAGGGGTCACCCACACACATAAATAAAAAGAATACGATATTACCAAATCATACAGTGTAATCAAATGATACAATATTATTAAATTGGCCACCGAAATTCCCCAATACGCCAGTCACATCTGCATATAGCGAAAAGTCGCATTCCTGCTCGTTTTTTTGTTTTTTTTTGTGTGCGTTTTAATGCGTTAATGCGCATAGGGCAGCCCATTGGCTTGAATGGGCTGCCCCACCTGTTCCAAACACCCCCAAAGAAGCTCCTGTACTTTTTTTAATTCG
This sequence comes from Rana kukunoris, assembly GCA_029574335.1. Classification (NCBI taxonomy): domain Eukaryota; kingdom Metazoa; phylum Chordata; class Amphibia; order Anura; family Ranidae; genus Rana; species Rana kukunoris. The sequence goes on along the minus strand of CM056056.1, from coordinate 20,406,265 downwards.
GAGCGTGGCACTTCTTTTTACCATGCTTTTTGGTGCTTTTAAAGCACGTTTGCCGAATGATGCGGCAAACAAACGCACGCTACTCATGCTTTGGTTACCAATAACATATAATAGCAACGCAAGCGACGTGCATGTTTGCACCGCATTTCCGAAACACGCGGCAAAGCAAGCATTTTCTGTGTGGTTTGCTGTGCAATTCGAAACCCAGAGACGTGAATGGGGAAGAATGTTCCTTATATTGGTGATCAGTGGGAAGAATGCTCCTTATATTGGCGATCAGTGGGTAGAATAGTCTTTACATTGGTGATCAGTGGGAAGAATGTTCCTTACATTGGTGATCAGTGGGTAGAATAGTCCTTACATTGGTGATCAGTGGGTAGAATAGTCCTTACATTGGGGATCAGTGGGAAGAATGTTCCTTACATTGGTGATCAAAGGGTAGAATGTTCCTTACATAGGTGATTAGTGGGTAGAATAGTCCTTACATTGGTGATCAGTGGGAAGAATGTTCCTTACATTGGCGATCAGTGGGTAGAATAGTCCTAACATTGGTGATCTGTGGGAAGAATGTTCCTTACATTGGTGATCAAAGGGTAGAATGTTCCTTACATAGGTGATTAGTGGGTAGAATAGTCTTTACATTGGTGATCAGTGAGAAGAATGTTCCTTACATTGGCGATCAGTGGGTAGAATAGTCCTTACATTGGTGATCAGAGGGAAGAATGTTCCTTACATTGGCGATCAGTGGGTAGAATAGTCCTTACATTGGTGATCAGTGGGTAGAATAGTCCTTACATTGGTGATCAGTGGGTAGAATAGTCCTTACATTGGGGATCAGTGGGTAGAATAGTCCTTACATTGGGGATCAGTGGGTAGAATAGTCCTAACATTGGTGATCAGTGGGTAGAATAGTCCTTACATTGGTGATCAGTGGGTAGAATAGTCCTTACATTGGGGATCAGTGGGTAGAATAGTCCTTACATTGGGGATCAGTGGGTAGAATAGTCCTAACATTGGTGATCAGTGGGTAGAATAGTCCTTACATTGGTGATCAGTGGGTAGAATAGTCCTTACATTGGGGATCAGTGGGTAGAATAGTCCTTACATTGGGGATCAGTGGGTAGAATAGTCCTAACATTGGTGATCAGTGGGTAGAATAGTCCTTACATTGGGGATCAGTGGGTAGAATAGTCCTTACATTGGTGATCAGTGGGTAGAATAGTCCTTACATTGGGGATCAGTGGGTAGAATAGTCCTTACATTGGTGATCAGTGGGTAGAATAGTCCTTACATTGGTGATCAGTGGGTAGAATAGTCCTTACATTGGTGATCAGTGGGTAGAATAGTCCTTACATTGGGGATCAGTGGGTAGAATAGTCCTTACATTGGGGATCAGTGGGTAGAATAGTCCTAACATTGGTGATCAGTGGGTAGAATAGTCCTTACATTGGTGATCAGTGGGTAGAATAGTCCTTACATTGGGGATCAGTGGGTAGAATAGTCCTTACATTGGGGATCAGTGGGTAGAATAGTCCTAACATTGGTGATCAGTGGGTAGAATAGTCCTTACATTGGGGATCAGTGGGTAGAATAGTCCTAACATTGGGGATCAGTGGGTAGAATAGTCCTTACATTGGTGATCAGTGGGAAGAATGTTCCTTACATTGGTGATCTGTGGGAAGAATGCTCCTTACATTGGTGGTCAGTAGGCCTATACTGGTGGGAAGGAAGCCCAAGCAATATCTAGAGGAAACCTAGGGCCAGACACAACCCTGGTTGAGAACGGATATAGACAAGGAAGAAGGACAAAGGATGTGCAAAGCCTGTGACTGCCAAAAAAAGTCGAAGGAAAAGCCATGTTTTTTAGACAGACTAGTTGTATGACATCTGGTATTGCTTCTAACATATCTCTGTGTGCTTTTTATATAGTGACTTCACTAAGGTCCCTAAGGAACTATAAGACCCAGCATGCCCCACCAGTTACTGATTTCTCATTCCCCACTCTCAGACTAGATAAGACACGAATGAGATCCAAGTGATTGGGGCTCCGAGCATCTGTTGTGAAATGTCACCATTCCCCAAAGACTCGGCTCATTATGGTGACCGCAGGCTCCACCACCATTTTACATCTAATTGCTCCCCTGATGATAAGTTTCGATATTTACAGAGGATTCCTATAGCCCTGTATCTGCCTGCAGATAATACACTCTCCAAGGGAAGTTTCATTTATTTTAAAGTCCACTCAAAACCCAAATTTCCAAGTCTGGATGATGCAGAAGAAGTGAACTCCCTGATAGTCTCTTCTATCTCTCTTGGGAACTCTATGGGTAAGATCTCTGCGTTCTGAATGCTATATAATGATGGCCATACATCGCATGAAAATAGGTTGTTACAATGTAGCAAAAACCGATGTGTTCAATTCAACTGGATTTTCCATACAGGATGGTTTATGTTTTGTTTATTTAATACAAAGATTATGCAAAGACAAAAACAATATATTACGCCACCATCACACGTTCCGTTCCGCTGTATGCACTTTAATGTGCAGTATTTTGTGTGCTGCCCATTCATTAGGGTGTAGCACTCACTGCTCACCCCAGGGCTAGGTTCACACCCAACCGCCGACGTTCAGTGCACCAAAACATGGCAAGTTTTTTTAGGCAACACATTGAAAATTAATGGGCCGGCTTGCACCTCAGTGGCCCAGAAATTGGACCTGCACCTTTTTTTGACAGGGCACCGCACTACAAACTCAATAAGTTCAGCTCACCTCTGTCGGCGAGGTGCAATGGAGTGCCATTCAGAATTCAGAATGAATTGCACCGCAATGCAGCATTGTAAGTAGCAGGAGGCCACACTTAGTAACACGCATAGGAACATGTGCATTTTCACAACGAAATAGCATGAACAGTGCCTAATATGCGGCGCATAGGCAGTAAAAACAGGAGGATGTCCTGAATTTCTCCTGCCGCCCTGACTGATATATGGCCAGCGGACATGTTTGTCTACATTTCTGTGGTGCAACAAATTTTATACAGCATGTTGTGTTTGGGCAGTGCCACTGGCCATATGCACCCCATTTGGGGCCATGCCAAGTACACCTCATTTGGGCCTAAGCCCACTAAACCCTATTTGGGGCTAAGCTAACTGCACCCTATTTGGGGCTATGCCAACTGCACCCCATTTAGGGCTATGCCAACTGCACCCCATTTAGGGCTAAGCCAACTGCACCCTATTTAGGGCTATGGGAACTGCACCCCATTTGGGGCTATTCCAACTGTACCATTGTACCATGAAGCTTTACCAACTGCACCCCACTTAAGGTTATGCCAACGGCAGCCCATTTGGAGCTATGCTAACTGCACCCCATTTAAGGCTAAACCAGCTGCTTCCTATTTGGGGCTGTGCCAAGTAGACCGCATTTGGGGCTGTGCCAACTAGACCGCATTTATGTCTTTTCCACCTGCACCCCATTTAGGGCTATGCCAACTGCACCCCATTTGGGACTATGCCAACTGGACCCCATGTAGGACTATGCCAACTGGACCCCATTTGGGACTATGCCAACTGGACCCCAATTGGGACTATGCCAACTGGACACCATTCAGGTATTTTCCACCTGCACCCCATTTAGGGCTATGCCAACTGCACCCCATTTGGGACTATGCCAACTGGACCCCATGTAGGACTATGCCAACTGGACCCCATTTGGGACTATGCCAACTGGACCCCAATTGGGACTATGCCAACTGGACACCATTCAGGTATTTTCCAACTGCACTCCATTTAGGGCTATGCAAACTGCACCCCAATTGGGCCTATGCCAACTGCACCCCAATTGGGCTTATGCTAACTGCACCCCATTTGGAACTATGCCAACTGCACCCTATCTGGGACTATGCCAACTTCACCACATTTGGGACTATGCCAACTGCACCCCATTTAGTGCCATGCCAAAATCTCATCCAAGACATGTAGTGGTGGCATCACATGGTGAGAAGATAAATAAAACAAACATTTAGAAGGTAGCATATGGCCTCTTGAATGCCTGTTGACTGGCTCTAAACTGCCTCTGAAAAGCAAACCATCATTGGCCTGGACTGTGCTCATTACATGAGAGGGACGGTCCACACCTGGAAAAAGACAGAACAGGAGGAGGATCCTCCACATCATGTGACCAACAAGAAGATCGCTAAAAAAAACAGTACAGTAAATTTTTATCAAAAATGCATGGTGGAGAGGTGAGGAAGGGCAATAGAAATTTCCACAGTGACAGCACTGAACCAATCCCACAGCTCCAATGGGGGACATTCACAAAAAATGAGCTCGCAGGCTACAATATTGGGCTCGGCACAGCTTAGATCTGTCATGTTCAACCCGCAGGCCAAATCATAATTTGTAACCTGTCATCTGAACCTGAGCAAACACGTAAATCTCTTGTCACTGTACAAAGGGGACCGGTCACCTCCTCCTGTGATCTGCTTCTCTATAGAACGTCTTAATGACAAAGGAAGAACAAACAATGCTTGAACCCAGCTCTGCAACTTTGGAATATGCCAGAAAAAAAATGCAAAAATAAATAAATAATCAAAACTATTTGACCCAATACTAACAAAAACAAAAAAAACACCCAAAATAAATTCTCCTACCCCTGATATGCATGTTGATACCTATAGTAGGGCCCAGAAACAATAGCGTGAGGGAAAAGGTGTTTCACAGGCATCATGTGATCACTGTGATTGGCTATCGCTTCCAATTATTATTCTGTGCCCAGGAGGAGTTGGTGACAGCGCGGTCACCGTGCTAGGACCAAGCAACTGAGCATGATACTGATATAAAACAGCGGCACATACTGTATGTGGCAACACAGAATACGACCCACCTCTATGATGAACACATAAAGGATGACTTAAAGAATGACTAAACCCAAGAACAAAAATTCCATATATTACAGCTTATAGTCTTTAGATATAGTGGCTGCATTTGTTTTCTTTGTTTATTTTAAGCGAAGAACATTTTCATCATATTCAGAAAATGCCTGTTGATCCTGACAAAAATGCAGTGTTCTTGTCACTTCGCCAAATAATATCTTCCTTCCTAGCTTTCTCCCATAATTTACCAATTGCTCTGCCCCCCATGTAATGAAAGTGAAGAGTTACGGACATGTTTGTAGTCCATATCAGCAGAGCAGGCTAGGGTGATAACCAAGGCCCCCGCCATAGATACAGTGGAGGAGTGACGTAGCCATCCAGGGGCAAGAAGTGTGTTATTTGCAGGATGACCAGATAAAAACCAATGCAGTCCTCCCACCAGAGACTAGTGAGCTGCATTTTTAGCTGCGGTTGAGCTGTATGCAATGAGAAAAGAAGAAGGGGTTCCCACTGTAAGTAGAACAAAACTCCAATAACGGGAAAGTGTCAGAAACTGCCATACCCGGAATCTTCTGCCTGGCTATCCCACTGACCTCCTTGGCCTGTAAGGAATTCTGAGATTTATCTCAACATTCCTGTCCTTAGTATCCTTACCAGGTCAGTGAAAAGTGGAGTTGTGCATAGCAGCAGGGCTGTCTTAATGCATGGGCACTGCCCAGGGGCCCCAGGTGCACCATGATTGTCTTGCATTACATCCTACTTACCAACGGTCCCAGATTTTCTGGGCCAGTCACTCTTTTTACTAAGCTATCCTGGGATGGGCGTGTCCTGAGCAGTGTCCTGGAACCTGTACTGTGCCCTCCTGACCACCCTGTACTGTGCCCTCCTGACCACCTTCACCTTGTACTGTGCCCTGCCGATCACAGTATTGTGCCCTCCTGACCACCCTGTACTGTGCCCTCCTGACCTCCCTATACTGTGCCTTGCTGATCACAATATTGTTCCCTCCTGATCTTCCTATACTGCGCCCTCCTGATCACAGTATTGCGCCATCCTGACCTCCCTGTACTGTGCCCTCCTGACCACCATGTACTGTGCCCTCCTAATCCCTGTATTGTGCCCATCTGACCTCCCTGTATTGTGCCCTCGTGATCACAGTATTGTGCCCTCCTGACCTCCCTGTACTGTGCCCTCCTGGTCACAGTATTGTGCCCTCCTGACCATCATGTACTGTGCCATCCTTATCACAGTATTGTGCCCTCCTGGCCTTCTTGTACTGTGCCCTCCTGATTGCAATATTGTACCTTACTGACCTCTCTGCATTGTGCCCTCCTCATCACGGTATTGTGCCCTCCTGACCTCCCTGTACTGTGCCCTTCTGACCTCCCTGTACTGAGCCCTCCTGATTGCAGTATTGTGCCCTCCTGACCTCCCTGTACTGTGCCCTTCTGATCGCAGTATTGTGCCCTTCTGCCTCCCCCTGTACTGTGCCCTTCTGATCGCAGTATTGTGCCCTTCTGCCTCCCCCTGTACTGTGCCCTCCTGATCTCCCTGTACTGTGGCTCTTTGCCTCCCCCTGTACTGTGCCCTTTGTGTTGATAAGTCTTTGATTCATGGAATGCTTTTTATATTGTTTAAAGCGGAAGTAAATCCATCAATTTAACAGTTTCAAAAAGCAGTTAAATTTCCGGCATGCCGGGATTGCCAACTGTCACATTGGTGGTGCTCTCAACCAAACTGTCAAACCATCCAATGGCTGGTGTCATAACTGATCACATGTGCAGCACCATGGCAGTTGAAGATTAAACAGAGGCCAAGATGGCAGCTTCCTTGGCTGAAAATGATAGAAGGGTTTACTTCCACTTTAAAATAGATTTTATTGAAAGTACTAATAAATATATGTTCAATTCTATCAAGTATTCATACTTACATTTTTGAGAGTAGGTGTGTAAATTGGAGCAGACTGGTAGTGGCCCAGTACATTAGATTGCCCAGGGGCCCATGATGCTATTAAGATGGCCCTGCATTCCAGCCAGGCAACTAGCATTTTCCAGAAGGAGGTCAGTGAACTAGTTCCCTTATACGAGACTGATCTGTGTGTGTGGCTGCAGAGAGGGGGCGCTATGCTAATTGTCAGCCGTCTGTGTATATTCTAGAGCCAGCAATCCACCAGCATTCCCCGTATGTGCGTCTCTCCAGCTGAACGGCAGTGAAAACAGTCGGGAGGACAATGGAGGCCCGCAGGCACGACATGTGCAAACAGACGTTTTTTGGACATGAATGCGTTTCCTGATTGGTGTCTATTTGCGGTGTGCAGGCGACGGCTGATGTTCCCGGAAGTTCGGTGCGAGGAGCCGCAGGATGTCGGGGGATGCCAACGACTCCCAGTCAGTCAAACGGCGTCCAAAATATCTGGCGAGAGAGTATGAAACAGCAGAGGCTCCACCGTCTCCAAAAGCGCACTGCATCCCCCCCATCCCACCCCCCGCATCCTTCTCGCCGGTATGAAAACACTGAGTAATGACTATCTATATCGAGTCTTCTGCTACTCTTCCTGCCAAGCCAAACAAAACTCCACCTATGTCTGCTATGGGCTCCAGCCAAAAAGATGCGGCGATGCCAAGAAACTCTTCCCGTACCCAATTTTCATGAAATACAGACCATTGGGTGGCGCTGCTCTGTTCCTTCTTTGTATCAGTTTATAATGAGGCGTAATGCAGCATGGCGGCTCTCACCCAACTGTCTTGTAGCAACCTAAAGCCGGGCTCCATACAAAAGTGTGTCACCCTCTAAGAACTCAAGAGGAGCCCCCCCCGCCCCAAAAAAAAACTATCAACATTTTATTTTAAAAAAAAAAACATTATTTATTTTTAATAAAAAAAACAAGTTTTTTTCCTACTTTTATTTTTTTCCATCTTTTGAAGTAGAACAGATTAAATTCAACTTATTCTTCACAACTGAGGTTTTACATTTTGCCTTCCCTTGTTTCTCTTTTTTTTCATTATATTCCATATTTTAGCCCTAGTAACAATTTTTTTGTTTTCTGATTTTTTCGTAAATTCGAAAATTTGTAACTTTGAAAATCAAAAGTTCGAAAATCTGCAAATTCGAAAATCAAAAAATAAGAAAGAAAATTTGAAAGAACGAAAATCTGAAAATTACAAATAATGAATGCCGTATATAAACAAATGGAATGTAACAAATTAATAATAATAAATAACAGTAATAACTTTTTATTATTATTTATTAATAATTTGTTCTGTTATTAAAAATACTCTATTATTGAATTCAGTTATACTAAGTATTCACCTCTAACTAATAATAACTATTAAATTATAGGTATTGGTATTTCCTTTACAATTTGCCTGTTGCGAATACGAATTTATCTGAAGTTACAAATTATATGACATAACGAATGCTGTATCTAAACAGATGGAACTAATTAAAAAAAAAAATGTATTTATGAAACAATATAATTTTATTTATATTCAAAATTAACAGGTGTACAATCATACTAACATTTGTACATGTAATTTGGTATATAAGGTAAATACTTAGTATAACTGAATTCAATAATAGAGTATTTTTAATAACGGAAAGAATTATTAAAAAATAATAATAATAAAAAGTTGTTATTATTATTATTGTAATTTATTATTATTAATTTGTTACGTTCCATTCGTTTATATACGGCATTCATTATTTCGCAAAATTCGTAACTTCGTATAAATTTGTATTCATTGTGTTCACTAACAGCCAAATTGATTCAGATTTGCGAATTTTCAGGTTTTCGAAATGTTGTTCTTATTTTCAGATTTTTGTTCATATTTCAGAATTTCCGGATTTAAAAATTTTCGGATTTCCAAATATTTGGAAAATTTCGGAAATTCAGATATTTCGGAATTAACAAATTTGTCGAAATAAAACGAACTAAACGAATTGCACATGTCTAGTACATAGCTCCCTGAAAACATCACAGCACCCTGCCTAGTACTGCCTCTCAAAAACCCTCAGACCCCACAGCAAACAGCTTGCACTGGGGTCACTCAGCAGGGGGGAGGGGCCAGGAGCACACAGCTCACGGTTCTCACTCTGTCATGAGCAATAGCGGGTGCCCGGCAGTCATCGCGCCCACCGGGCACTCGCATCGGCTCCAGGGGTGAGCAGTGGGCACACGCATGTGTGCTTCCGGTGGTGTGCATGCCTCCAGTGGCCACAGGGCGAAGTGGCGTAACACAACGTTGTTTAGCCCAGCCAAGCCATGTTGCTGGCGGCTGGTCGGTAAGTGGTTAAGGTAAAAAACCTTGGGCTTTTAGAACCACGTTGATTTCCTGTGCTTCCAGTGAAATGTACTGGTAATCCTACAGAATATAAAAACATTTTAGACAATTGTGTTCTTCCAGCCTTGTGGAGGTTTTTTTTTGTTCCACCAAGACAATACCCCTGTGTACAAAGCCAACTCCATAAGGACAGATTGGTGGGAAAGAATCTAAGGTGGCAAGAGCAACCTTAACCTTACTGAACACCTTTGGGAGGAATCGAAACCAATACCTGACCAAAATGAGAAAAAAATTCCCACAGACACCCTCCTAAATCTTGTGAAAAGCCTTCCTAGAAGAGTGGAGGATGTTATAGCTACAGTGAGGGGCATCGCCTTATTAAAGTGGTTGTAAAGGCTGAAGGTTTTTTAGCTTCATGCAGTTAAAAAAAACTTCTGTATGCTGCTTCCCCCCATAATACTCCCTGGAGCCCCCTCTTGATCCAGAGATGTGCATGAGAGCCTCAGCTGCTCCAGGACTCCCTCTCCCCATTGGCTGGGTCAGTGAGCCAATGAGGAGAGACAGGGCGTGGGGCCGAGCCACGGCTCTTTGTATCCTAGGCTTCTTTCGCACAGGCACCTCCGCTTAATGGAATCTGCTTGCTCAGTGGGGGATCACTTTGCTTATCCGCACCGAGCAGGTGGACCGGTCCGTGTCCACTATACACAGCAGAGCAGACATGGAGCTTTCATATGCCTGCTCAAGCACTCTCCTCTATATGGAAATCAGATGGAAACTGAAAAAGATGCCGACATCCGCCACTCCATAGAAGAGATTGGATGGTCCGATCAGGTCTGCCTGAGAAACTGGCAGGTGGATCAGATCGGACCGCACGTGTGAAAGGGTAATTATGGACGCATAAAGCAGGGCTCGGGAGCGAGCATGCACCAGTGCCCCTAGGCTTGCTATTGGGGGGCATCGGTCAAAGGGGAGGAGCCAGGAGCACCGGTGGAGGACTCCAGAGGAAGAGGATCGGGGCTGCTCTGTGCAAAACCATTGCACAGAGCAGGTAATTATAACATAAAAACAAAAAAAAGCAGAACCTTTAATATGACTTTAATGGCCATGGCTTTGGAATGGGAGCTCATATAGCTTTGGTCAAACAATTGGCAATATAATGTATAAGCATATGAAAGAACCAACACAAATTGTCTAATTCAACATTACAATTGGGTTTCCCACTTTATTTAAAGGATGTATTTTTGGATGGGCGTATTTAGGGTAGTATATTTTATCTAGTATTTGTTTTGCTTTTTTTGTCCTTTGTGTGTCCTTTGTGTGTTTTTGATTATTATTTGTATACTGTCAATCAATATCACTCATTGAGCTGCTTGAGTAAAATTTGTTTGGAAAAAAAAGAAAAAAAAGTTCTACTACTTCATTTAGTGGGTGGGTGTATTTTTTGAAGGGTGTAGTTAGGGCAGTTTAGTTTCTTTCGCGCCCCATTACAATTGTACCGCTCCAAAGTTTTGCAAAGTTGTGCATTAACTACTTTGAAGTTGCTGCAACTTTATGTAGCACATTTATGAATGGTGATCATTGGAAAACGTGGGGAACGACTTGTCCAAAGTTGCATGACAAGTTGCAGAAGTGCGAATGGAGCCTTAAGCCTCATACACACGATCGCACTTCCAACGGACTTTTCTGTGGATTTTCCGCAGAATGGCCGTTGGCCGTGAACTTGTTCTGCATACACACGGCAGGACTTTTCAGCCAACTTTCACCAAATCACATGGTTTCAGCTGTTTACCGCCATCCTTTGGGCCACTCTTGCTATTGTTGGCTGATCTTTAGCACTGAGCATGCGTGTTTGTACTTTGGACTTTAGTCCGGTGGACTTGTGTACACACGATTGGATTACCCGACGTAGGACATTTGTTGCTGGAAAGTTTGTCCGTTTTCCCAGTGAACATTTGTCCAATGAAAAAGCGAAAATATTTCTCCGATGGAGCGTACACACGGTTGGATTGTCCGATCAAACAGGTCCATCGGACATTTGTTCTCAAAAAGTCTAAACGTGTGTATAGGCATTTAGGGCCAGATTCAGCAAGACTTGCGCTGGAGTAATTCGATATGCGCCGCTTAACTGTGAAGATGCGCCGTCGTTTCTATGTGGCCGTACCCACCAAACTAGATGCGACAGAAAACGGGCCATTTCCGATCGGCTTAACTTTCCGACGCCAGAGTCTCGTCAGCGCATAATTTCGCTTGGCGCATCAGTCGCGCCTATTGATTTCCCCTGCAAATATGCAAATGAGGGAGATTTCCCGATTCGCGAACGGATTAGCACCATACGGCGGCTACATGCGCCGCGCGTATCTCGTCCGTCCGGCGCAAAGTTATTTCTACAAATAGCTGCTTTATCTTTACTCCAGACGGCCACAGGTCAGCAGGAGAGCAGCTACAGCAGCGTTACCGACGATAAGAGCTAGCTGAGCACCCCCACTTGCAGGACAACACCTCTGTCCATGCTTGTCTGTCAACTTTTACAGCCATGGAGGAAGACATCATAGGTCTCCATAGCCGAGATGACGGCTGACAGCTCCTGGCCTTTAGAGTTCAGCTTTCTCCTGTGTGTTTGCGGGGAACGGGAGCAGCCATCTCAGAACAAAAGTAACATCACTGCGGGGAGGGGGAACAGGATATACTTTAGTGCCGGAATGGCGCATCTACGGGCGCATTTAAACGCCCAACGGAACGCATTGCGCTGAAGTTTCCCGTGAAGTGGTGCAGACGGAAGTTGTGAGCATGCGCACAAGGGGGCCGAGTGAAGCCTCACTAACTGCGCATGCTCCGTGGATGATGCGCTGAACGTAAGCCTCTGCGCTGGGCTCCGCCCATCATTTACATATGATCACACCCACTTCCACTTGCGTCGGGTTACGCCAGCGCATTATCGTTACTCTGGCGCAAGTTTACACGCAACTGCTATGTGAATAACAGTACTTGTGCCGAAAGTGTCGGCGGAGTAACGTAAATGAGAAACGTTACTCCAAAGTAAAGAAGCGCCCATCTACCTAAATCTGGCCCTTAGTGTTTATTTTTTTATTTTTTGATTGTTAATTGTACACTGTCGCAGTTAAAAATTTCACTTTATTTTTACCTTTATTATTAATTTTTACTTTATGTATTTTGCTGTCCACATTTTAGGTCTGTGAAAGTTTATAAAACAATAATGCTAATGAGGGGGTGTTTTTTGGTGCAAGAAATGGTCCAAGAGAAATGAAAGGTAACCCTCAGGAGACATTCATATTCAACTACATCCTACACATCACCACCATCTCACCACCTCCGACCACAAAAAAAAAAAAAAAAACGTAATTTCATTTACCTTTTCAATTGACTTCAATAGAGGTTAATGAGGGGGTGTTTTTTGGTACAAGAACAGGTCCAAGAGAGCCGAAAGGTAACCCTTGGGGGCGGGGGGGTCATTCAAAGCCACTTATCTCCTAAAACCCCACCACCACACAAGAAAAATAAAAATAAAATACTGATTTCACCTTTTTATTTGACTTCAATACATTTTGAGAACATGGAAACACTGCCAAAATCTCCCAAACTTTCAGGAAAATGAAAACAACCTTAGTTCACCACCACCACACGTTATATTTAGCTCACCACCACCGTCAAGACAACACTCTATATCAGGGATCCTCAAACTACAGCCCTCCAGCTGTTGTAGAACTACACATTCCATGAGGCATTGTAACACGCTGACATTCACAGACATGACTAGGCATGGTGGGAATTGTAGTTCCTGAACAACTGGAGGGCCTTAGTTTGAAGACCCCTGCTCTATATGTAGATCACCACCACCACACTCTATATTTAGATTACCACCACCACAACACTCTACATTTAGCTCACCACCACTACAACACTCGATATTTAGATTACCACCACAACACTCTACATTTAGCTCACCACCACCACAACACTCTACAATTAGCTCACCTCCACACTCTATATTTAGCTCACCAGCACCACAACACTCTACATTTAGCTCACCCACACTCTATATTTAGCTCACCAGCACCACAACACTCTACAATTAGCTCACCACCACCACCACCACACTCTATATTTAGATTACCACCACCACCACCACCACCACACTCTATATTTAGATTACCACCACCACCACCACACTCTATATTTAGATTACCACCATCACACTCTATATTTAGCAACAGCACCACCACAACACTCTATATTTAGCTTACCACCACCACCACACTCTATATTTAGATTACCACCACCACAACACTCTATATTTAGATTACCACCACCACAACACTCTATATTTAGATTACCACCACCACAACACTCTATATTTAGATTACCACCACCACAACACTCTATATTTAGATTACCACCACCACAACACTCTATATTTAGATTACCACCACCACAACACTCTACATTTAGCTCACCACCACAACACGCTATATTTAGCTCACCACCACAACACGCTATATTTAGCTCACCACCACAACACGCTATATTTAGCTCACCATCACCACCACCAAGACAACACTCTATATGTAGATCACCACCACAACACTCTATATTTAGCTCACCACAATCACCACAACACTATATTTAACTCACTGTCACCACCACCACCCTCTATATTTACCTTATCACCACCACCACCCTCTATATTTACCTTATCACCACCACCACCCTCTATATTTAGCTCACCACCAACCAGAAAGCATACCTTCACTCTTGTTAACACTTTAGCTCTAACTACATTATTACCTACACATATACAATCTTAGCTGATCACATTTCTAGGGGAAAAAAGACAGTACATCTCTACAGATTACATTTAAACTGTTTTTTTTTTCTTCTTCTTCTTCTTCTTCTTCTTCTTCCTGGCTGCAGAGAATCATTTCTTTAATTTATAAAAATCCTTAACAGGAACGTTGTGCGGGGGAATTTTGGCCGACGCTCTGTACACAGTTTATTTTCTCCCAGAGAATTTCTAGTCACCCTCCAAAGTAAACAGCGAGTAAGAGGAGAGTGTAGAGCGTTGTGTGCACAGAGGTAAAGCTAAATTATATAGAATGGCACCAAGGGCCATGTCACAGGATGCAGCCCATGCCAGCGCCAGCAGGCACACTGTGATTTAAAGGGAACCTGTCACCATAGGCGGAGGGGGTGGGAGCACAGTTCAGAGTGTATATAAGCCCTAACAATACATTTCTCTTATTTGTTCCCATTTGGTCTCTTAAATATACTACTAAAAGCATTTTGTTATATCTGTTCAATAAGTAAAAACAAAGCCAGAAATCTAGTGACCTGATAACTGTCACTACCTGTGATGACTGTTATCAGTTACATTGTTTATGGTTATTTGTGGACAACACAACACCAATCCCCTATACTATGAAGAATCACAAAAAGTCCATATTGATATATGGGACATTTTTGGTGTTCCTATATTGGGGGTCAGTGGGAAAAATGCTACTGATAAAATTGCCCCTTACATTGGTGGTTAGGGGTTAAGAATGTTTATTACACTGGTGATCAGGGGGTAAGAGTGCCCCTTACAATAGTGATCAGGGGGTAAATGTGCCCCTTACATTAGTGATCAGAAATTGAGAATGCTTATAATTACATTGGTGATCAGGGAGTAAAAATGCCCCTTACATTGGTGATTAGAGGGAAAAAATGCTCATTACATTGGTGATCAGGGGGTAAGAACCCCCCTTACCCCCTGATCACCAATGTGAGGGGGATTCTTACCCCTTGATCACCAATGTGACGGGCATTCTTACTCCCTGATCAACAATGTAAGAATCCTCCTTACATTGGTGATTTGAGTGCAAGAATGCTCATTACATTGGTGATCAGGGGGTAAGTATGTTCATTACATTGGTCATCAAAGAGTAAGAATGCACCTTACATTGGTGATCAGGGGGTAAGAGTGCCCCTTACATTGGTGATCAAATAGTAAGAATGCACCTTACATTGGTAATCAGGGAGTAAGAATGCCCTTTACATTGGTGATCAGGGAGTAAGAATGCCCCTTACATTGGTAATCAGGGAGTAAGAATGCCCCTTACATTGGTGATCAGGGAGTAAGAATGCCCCTTACATTGGTGATCAGGGGGTAAGAGTGCCCCTTACATTGGTGATCAGGGAGTAAGAATGCCCCTTACATTGGTGATCAGGGGGTAAGAGTGCCCCTTACATTGGTGATCAAAGAGTAAGAAAGCAGCTTACATTGGTGATCAGTGGGAAGAATACCCCTTACATAGGTGATTAGGGGGTAAGAATGCCCCTTACACTGGTGATCAGGGCTTAAGTATGTTCACTACATTGGTGATCAAAGACTAAGAATGCCCCTTACATTGGTGATCAGTGGGAGGAATGCCCCTTACATTGGTGATCAGTGGGAGGAATGCCCCTTACATTGGTGATTAGGGGGTAAGAATACCCCTTACATTGGTGATTAGGGGGTAAGAATGCCCCTTACATAGGTGATTAGGGGGTAAGAATGCCCCTTACACTGGTGATCAGGGCTTAAGTATGTTTACTACATTGGTGATCAAAGAGTAAGAATGCCCCTTACATTGGTGATCAGTGGGAGGAATGCCCCTTACATTGGTGATCAGTGGGAAGAATACCCCTTACATTGGTGATTAGGGGGTAAGAATACCCCTTACATTGGTGATTAGGGGGTAAGAATGCCCCTTACATAGGTGATTAGGGGGTAAGAATGCCCCTTACACTGGTGATCAGGGCTTAAGTATGTTTACTACATTGGTGATCAAAGAGTAAGAATGCCCCTTACATTGGTGATCAGTGGGAGGAATGCCCCTTACATTGGTGATCAGTGGGTAAGCATTCCTCTTACATTGGTGATCAGTGGGTAAGCCTGTTTATTAGACTGGTGATCAAGGGGTAAGAGTGCCCCTTTACATTGGTCAGGGAATAAGAATAATGAAAAGATAGCTGGTGTTAGTGGCTCCTTATCCTGGAAGCATCAATTTCTCATTGCCCAGGGACCCCCCCCCCCCCCCCCCATAAACCTTTGAAGGACCCTGGTTTGAGAAAGGCTGATCTTCACCAACATATCGATTTGTAATTTCTGTCCTCCTATACATACCCTATATACCCCCTCTCACATACCTGCAATATATTTACAGTCACATAAAGCAAAGGTTATGTTTTATGTGCCTGGCCAGGTTTCAATGTTTGCTGAGCAGTTGGCACGTATAAATGCCTGGACCTTTTTACATGATTTTTAAGACTTGTGGCAATAAAAGCTTCTTTATTATGACACAGTTTACAATTTCTATATATTAACCTGGCACCTAAAAAATCCCATATCTATATAAGGACGGTTTGTGAGGCTGTGATGGGGAGGTGGTGCCTCGATCAACTACCAGTCCACTACAATTCCAATTTGGTTATGGATAAGGGGGAGGATTTCTGCGGTCCTGTCTGTCCTAGGATAGGGTGGCAGCGCTGGTCCTCGATGGGCACAGTATAGTGGGTGAGGTCACCATAGGATAGGAAGTGTTCAGAAGAAGACAAAAGGAAAAAAACCTTTAAAAGGAAAACGAATGCAACCACCACATCTAAGGACTGGTGAGCCATATATTGTTCTTGGATATAGATACACTTCAATGGGAATCTGTGGTTAAAAACAGAGCAGCCAGATCAGAGCATGGGGTTATGTAGGGGTAATCCAGGGGTTTAAATCCAGACCATAACGCTATCTGCATGGAGTTTGTATGTTCTCTGTGTGCTTTAGTGGGTTTCCTCTCACACCCCATAGAAATGCTGGTAGATTAACTGGTTCCTGTCTAAACTGGTCCTAGTACGTGTATGTGTGGGAGATAGGGACTTTAGATTGCAAGCTCTTGGGTACATGGGGACAGAAACTGGGATAAATATTATATGCAAAGCTCTGTATATATTATCAGTGCTATATAAATGCCTGCAATAAATATTAAAAAATACATTAAAATGACCCCACCCCCCCAAAAAAAATATTGTTTGCAGTTGCTAGACAGTTAAACCCCATGATGATTTCTTTTATTTCCCGGGCCTACACACAACTATGAGAAGCTCCCACCACCACTTTGCTGAGTTCCCAGGTCTACTTACATCTGCTGCGCCCATTATGAGGGATTTCCACCATCCCTGTGGTGAGTTCCCAGGTCTAGAGTACATACATCTGCTGCACCCATTATGAGGGATTTCCACCATCCCTGTGGTGAGTTCCCAGGTCTAGAGTACATACATCTGCTGCACCCATTATGAGGGATTTCCACCATCCCTTTGGTGAGTTCCCAGGTCTAGAGTACATACATCTGCTGCGCCCATTATGAGGGATTTCCACCATCCCTGTGGTGAGTTCCCAGGTCTAGAGTACATACATCTGCTGCACCCATTATGACAGATTTCCACCATCCCTGTGGTGAGTTCCCAGGTCTAGAGTACATACATCTGCTGTGCCTATTATGAGGGATATCCACCATCCCTGTGGTGAGTTCCCAGGTCTAGAGTACATACATCTGCTGCACCCATTATGAAGGATTCCCACAATCCCTGTGGTGAGTTCCCAGGTCTACAGTACATACATCTGCTGTGCCCATTATGAAGGATTCCCACAATCCCTGTGCTGAGTCCCCAGATCTCAAAACCTGCTGTGCCCATTATAAAGGGTCCCACCATCCCTGTGCCAAGTTTCTGGGTCTGCACAAACACTGGTTTTGCCCATTGTGAGGGGTTTCCACCATCCCTGTGCTGAATTCCTGGGTCAAGACACCTGCTTTGCCCTTTATGAGGGATTTCTATAATGCCTGTGCTGAGTTCCCAGGTCTACATACACCTGCTGTGCCCATAATGAGGGCCTCCCACCATCCCTGAGTTGAGTTCCCAGGTGTGCACAGTAGCTATGACCATCCCTGTGCTTAGTTCCCAGGTCTACACACCAGCTGTGCCCATTATGAGGGGTTCTCGTCATCCCTGTGCTTAGTTCCTAGGTTTGTACACCTTCTATGCCCATTATGGGGGGTTCCTAACATTCCTGTGCCGAGTTACCAGGTTTGCACACTGGCCATGCTCATTATAGGGGGTTCCCACCTCCCTGTGCTGCGTTCCCAGGTCTACATACACCTGCTGTGCCCATAATGAGGGCTTCCCACTATGACTGTGCTGAGTTCCCTGGTGTGCACACCAGATGTGCTCTTTATGAGGGGTTCTCACCATCCCTGTGCCGAGTTCCCAGGTGTGAACTATAGCTATGCCCATTATGAAGGGTACCCAGCATCCCTGTGTTGAGTTCCTGAATCTACACACCTGCTGTGTCTATTATGAGGGATTCCCGACATCCCTGTGCTTAGTTCCCGGGTCTACGCACAAGCTGTGCCCATTGTGCTTAGTTCCTAGGTGTGTACACCTACTATGCCCATTATAGGGGTTACCAAAATTTCTGTGCTGAGTAACCAGGTGTGCACACTGGCCATGCCCATTATAGGGAGTTCCCACCTCCCTGCGTGGAGTTCCCAGGTCTACACACACCTGCTGTGCCCATAATGAGGGCTTCCCACTATGCCTGCAATGAGTTCCCTGGTGTGCACACCAGATGTGCCCTTTATAAGGGGTTCTCACCATCCCTGTGCCGAGTTCCTGGGTCTGTACACCTGCTGTGCCCATTATAAGGGACCCCCACCGTCCCTGCATGATTTTTATTTATTTTATATTATTGAGAATATACCATGAGATGCTGGACCACACAAAGGTGGCACAGGAACTGATATGGGAATTATGGCCGGGAGACCTGTTTCCATGACATAAAAGATTCCGCCTGCCAGACTCCACCAATAGCTGAATATCACTTCTGGATGGACAATCCCTTTAATTCACAAGCTGTGTCTGCTGCATGGAACTCTTCATCACATGACCGGCTCTGAACACAAAAGACGTCCTGTCCCCAATCAACCCTACCCATCAATCATCCGCAGAGCACACCCCAGGAAACACTGCAGGATTTTTATGACATCATCAGTAAACAATGCTCGCCGGGGCGATAACAGACGTGGAACTATTTCTATCTTATTAGCACACAAGGCGGCGAGCACCTCCCACAGCCAATCACAGCCAGGCTAAGCTGCACATCAGGATACAAAGTAACACTTTGCAAAACAAGCACAGAGCTCCGCCCCCTGTCGCCAACGATGGAAACGTTCGCTTTGACTAAATTGTAAGCAGCACAGGTGGATGGTTAATGGTGCAGCTGCATACAGCTGGGGGGGGGGGGGGGGCGTACAACATCGCCTGGCCGCGCTCCAGGTGGGTGGGGTGAAGCTAAGATTCATATTACCAGACCCGGCTCATGGGAATAGTAAAAAAAAAAAATGCCAGAAAACTCAATTCCAAGTCAGCTAATTCCCTGCAGGTGTCAGAGCCTGAACATTGCAGAGGGGGGCAACAATTGGAGGGGGGGGGGGGGGGGCAACGTCCACCGCGTAAAACATTTTTTACTATCCAAAGCTAAAACAACAAGAGCAGAAGATTTAATAAATAGAAAGTTAAAAAAAAAAAATGACTGAAGTTCCACTTTATTTTAAAAATTGACATTAACCCCCTTCCTGCCCAGGCCAATTTTTAGCGCTGTCGCACTTTGAATGACAACTGCGCAGTCATGCTACACTGTACCCAAACAATTTTTTTATCATTTTGTTTCCACAAATAGAGCTTTCTTTTGGTGGTATTTGATCACTGCTCGCCTTTTTGTTATTTTTTGTGCAACAAGTAAAAAAAAAAAAAATTCAGGGAAAAAACTTTTTTTTGTTTCTGTTATAACATTTTGTAAATATGTAAGTTTTCTCCTTTAATGATGGGCACTGACGAGGTGGCACTGATGGGCACTGAGAGGCGGCATTGATGGACACTGATAGGCGGCACTGATATGCAGCACTGATGGGCACTCATAGGTGGCACTGATGGGCACTCATAGGCGGCACTGATGGGTACTTATGGGTGTCACAGATGGTTGATAGGTGGGCACAGATGGGCACTGATAGGTGGCACTGATGGACACTGATGGGTGGCATTGCTGGGCATCACTGATTCAGCAGGCATCCATAACGGTGCCAATCAGTACCCATTTGTGGGCAGTGATTGGCATATATCGGGCATGTTGCGGCAATCCTTGTGGCCATGGGGGATGTACCTGTCCATCCACACGATGGGGGCTTCCCTGGTGGCATCCATGGAGAGGCTGCGCTGGTAAGCAATCAGAGCAGACCCCCCCCCTGTCAGGAGAGCCGCCGATCGACTCTCCTCTCCTCGTGTCTGTCAGACGTGAGTGAGGAAAAACAGCTCTTCCTGTTTACATCGTGATTAGCCGTGATTGGACACGGCTGATCACGTGGTAAAGAGCCACCGCCAGTGGCTCCTTATCGAGATCGGTGTAGTGGTGTTTCAGACTGACACACCGCACCACCAATCACCACGATAATCACCCCCACAGGCACTTGGCGGCAGTCATCCTGCTGGACGTCATATGAAGCCCATTTAGGATAACAGAACCACCGTCCGGCCAACATTCTGCTATAGGCCGGACGGGAAGTGGTTAAAGCAGACCTTCAGTCATTTTTTTTCAACTTTCCATCTATTAAATCTCCTGCCCTTGTTGTAGTTTTAACTTTGAATAGTAAAACATTTTTTTTCTGCCAGTAAATACCTTATACAGCCCACTTCCTATTTCTTGTCTGGTCATGAGCCTGCACAGCTCTCTCTCTCTCACTCCCGTCAGAGTTTGCCAGGAAGGGAGGGGGATAAGTCATAAGAGGGCCAATGAGAGCTGCAGAGCTTGAGGTGTGCCTCTGTGTAAATCTAGGAAGTGAACAGGCAGCAGCTTCAGCTGCCCACAGTTAAAATGGCTGCAGCCAGACTCAGTGGAGGGAGATTTCTGCAGCATATTTGGCAAGTCCAGAATCACAGTATATATAAAATAATATGCAAAGTGGTTGGAGGGAAGCTTCAGAATGGCAAAGATGTTTTTATTACAAATTATGTGAGCTGACTGCTGTTCCTCTTTAAAGCCCACGCCACCCTGCTGCTGCAAATACGTGTATTTATGTCATGAAGGGGTCTTTGCAGCACAATGTGCATGCATTTCAGCCCACGTTCACACTGACAGTGGGATTGAAATCGTGCGAGTTCAGCTTCATTCCCGCATGTCTGTCCTGACTTTGGGGGCGATTTCAGAGACATCTGTGCGGGTTTCTGCACACGTCAATGGAAATCGATCCCCCAAAAGTAGTACAGAAAGTACTTTTGGGAATCAATGTGGCGCCGAAATTGCAATTGCCGCAGATTTGGCATACCATGTGACATGTTAAATTGCATCAATGTGAACAAGAGCTTAATGCCACCCACCACAATGCACTGTAGATGTAAGGCTGGGTTTACATAAATGCGAATTGGTTGCGGGTTTCACTGCAATCGGATGAAATGCAAGTGTGGTTCACACAGGTCCAGGGCGGATTGCAGAAGGGTGCTGTGCGTGTTTGGGTCAGGTTTAGGTGTGAATTCAGGCAAAAATTCGGACCTGATTCGCACCTGAACCAGTGAACAGACACGCACCCGACCCCAGGCACAAACCTGGACATGCGAACCCGGCCTCAATCGCACCCCAGCACACATCTGTACTGCTACCCACTGCTATGAAGAGGGGTGAAGTGGGATAAGAACACTTATATGAAGAGGGGTGAAGGGGACTACGGACATTGCTATGAAGGGGGGTGAAGGAGGATAAGAACACTGCTATGAAGAGGGGTGAAGGGGACTACGGACATTTCTATGAAGAGGGGTGAAGGGGGCTACGGACATTGCTATGAAGGGAGGGTGAAGGGGGCTACGGACATTGCTATGAAGGGAGGGTGAAGGGGGCTACGGACATTGCTATGAAGGGTGAAGGGGGCTACGGACATTGCTATGAAGGGAGGTGAAGGGGCTACGGACTTTGCTATGAAGGGTGAAGGGGCTACGGACATTGCTATGAAGGGGGGGTGAAGGGGCGATGAACACTGCTGCAAAGGGTGGGGGAGGGGGCTAAGCACACTGCTATGAATGAAGAGGGGTGAAGGGGCTACGGACACTACAATGAAGGGAGATATATACACAGCTATGAAGGGGGGTAAAGGGGGCTAAGAACACTGCTATGAAGGGAGGTGAAAGGGAGCTAAGGACACTGCTGTGAAGGCTATGAAGGGGGGTGAAGGGGGCTACAGACACTGCTAATGAAGAAGGTTGAAGGGGCTAAAGACATTACAATGTAGGGGGCTATGGACACTGCTATGAAGGGGGTGAAGGGGGCCAAGGACACAGCTATGAAAACGAGTGAGGGGGACTACGGACACTGCTATAAAGGGGGGTGAAGGGGGCTATGGACACTGCTGTGATGGGGAATGAAGGGGGCTTAAGACACTGCTATGAGGGGGGCTACAAACACTGCTATGAAGAGGAGTGAAGGGGACTATGGACATTACTATGAAGGGGGCTTTTCCATAAAGGGGGTTACTGTGACATGGGGGAACTGTGACATAAAGGGAGGAGAAATGTGATGTAACGTGGGGGACACTGTGACCTAAAGGGGGGCCTGTGACAAGATGGGGGAAACTATGACACAAAGGGAGAGATTGAGACATAAAAGGAGGGGACTGTGACATGAAAGACACTGATGTAAACATCCCTTGTAATAGGAATCACGGTGACAGGTCCTCTTTATGGAGAGATATGTGGTCAATAAGACCCCACATCTCTCCTCCATGCTGGAAAGCATTAGATCGTGAAAAAAAAATTCACCGATCTAATGCTTTCAGCCGCGATTGCGGCTGTGTTTACATTCCGGGTACCAGGCGTGACGTCATAACGTCGCGCCTGGTCCTCCGACGGTCATAGAGATGACTGTGACCGTCTGGTCACCAGTCATCTCTATGGTTCTGCAGGGAACGCCGGCCGATTTGCTCTCCGGGCCCCCGATGGCACGGGAGAGCCCGGAGAAGCACCAGATGGTGTCCCCTCCTTCCGCCTATAAGAACAATCAAGCGCCGCTTTGATTGTTCTTATGGTGCACAGAATCGCTGGCTGAAGACGGCGATATCTGAATGATGCCTGTGGCTGAAAGCATCATTGAGATATCACCGCACAAAGTGGAGGACGTCCATGGACGTCCTAAGGTGATTACGTGGTTAATTCAATAGCCCAGCTCTATGGGATTTTAGTGGTTTGGTTTATTTTTACTTACATTAAAAAAAAAAAAAGAAGGAACTTTCTACAATCACCTTACATTTACGATAAAAGCTACAAACTTTCCAGGCAGCCACCGTCCAGAATGTCTTTGTATTTTGTACCCGGCTGTAAAATCTTACTCATCCTAAAAGTACCAACCTTTCAATTCTGTGTGTTTTTTAGATTTCTCTGATAAATAAAATGTGGTTTATAAGGGTTATTAGGAGCAAAAGTCACCCGATGAGTCATTGTTGGTGAATTCTTTGTTACAAAAGCCAAGCTGGTTATAAAAACAAACATTTATCTATTGTTACAATGTATCAAGTTTTCTTATTTCTGTACAAAGTATGGCAGATATAGTAGCACACAAAATGCTACATGTTAACATATTAGTTTTTTTTTTTTCACTTTGAAGGGTCAATCCACCTGAAACTGGGGATGCTGAAGATTTTAGCCACTTAAATGAGGTCCCTGTGCCAAGTATATGGGTCTGCACACCTGCTGTGCCCATTATCAGGGATCACCACCATACCTGAGTCGGTTTCCTAGGTTGGCACACCTGCAATGCTATGCCCATTACAAGGGGTTCTACCATCCCTATGCTGAGTTCCCAGGTCTGTATACCTTATGTGACCATTATTAGGCGTCCCCACCACCCCTGAATTGGGTTCCTGGGTCTATACACCTGCTGTGTCCATTTATGAGGGGCACCCACCACCACTGGGCCAAGTTTCTGGGTCTGTACACCTGCTGTTTCCATTATGAGAGGTTCCCACCCTTTCTCTACTGAGTTCCCAGGTCTACATACCTGTTGACCATTATCCCTGCACATAGTTCAAGTTCTGTACACCTGCTGTGCCCACCATCTCTTTGCTGAATTCCTGGGTCTTCACACTTGTTGTCACATTAACAGGGGTTCCCACCATCCCTACACATGGCCCCCAAGGTTTGTACATCTGTTTTGCCTTCTATATGTGGCTCCCATCATCCTGTGTGGAATTCGAACGTTTGTACACCTATTCTCCCCTATTTGAAAGGTTCCCACCATTCCTAACGGAGGTCTACACACTTAAAGCACCCATTTTAAGGGGTTCCCACCATCCATGCTGGTGTCAATTTGTTTTATAATATGGAGAATATAGCAAGCTGGAGTGCACAAAAGTTGGTTGGGACAGAGCCAGGAGATCTTTCTACCAACTTACATAAAGGCCAGCTGATGTTCCAGCCTACCAGACGTTAGACTTTTGGTTGGAATGACCCTTAAAACTAGCACTAATCAAAGATTACTGGCTTGTAGAAATTTTTCATTTCAATTACATAAAATGCATGCAAGACAAATAATTTTCCCATTTCGCTATAAGAAATAACAACCTTCTTTCTTTTTTTCACAGAAGTGTTTATCTGGCTATGAATACCAGTATAGCATGTTGTGGCCATGAAAGGCTTTTATTAAATTCTTCAGTGGTTTTAACCCCATTGGGGTAAGGCTCATACATAAAAGCCTTAAACAGACATTATCACCATATATATCTCCTATATCTCCTGAAGAAGCTAGTTGGTAATCTATGAAACATGTTGGGAATATCCTCATCACAACTACTGAAATCAACATTTATAAAATACATAGGAAAATATGCAAATTTACAGTGCAGTGGTGACCTACACCGCATATGAATGCAACTTGTTCATTATGTCTTATTTGGCTTGATGCCATTGGGGTCTTTGTAGATTAATTTTATATGTTTTACTTTTAATGGCTACTGTGTAAGTAATAAACAAATATTTTTTACAATGTATGGTTTTATTTGGAACCTTTAGCATCTTAAAAAAGTCTGTTCTAGGTATGAATGTTCTTGGTCTTGCCATCGTTGTTCAGGCATCATCTAGGGAAGCCTTACTCAGCCTTCTTACCCCAGCAGAACCCTTGACATACTTTTCAGGTCTTGGGGAACCAAAAAAACAATTCATTGGTGGGTAAGTGAGAAAAATGCCCCTTACGTTGGTGGCCAGGGGGAAGAATTCTCCCTTACAATAATGGTCAAAATGCCACCCTTACTGAAAATGTCATTGGTGTCATGGCTCTGCCAAGTGGTTTTGGTCCTGGAAATATAAAAATGGGAGATCAATCAACCACAGTTCCAGGAACCCCTAGCAATCTCTGGAGGGACTCCGGGTTTCCAATGAACCCTGGTTCAGAATGGCTAATCTAGGGTCATCATCTATACTATATGGGCATGAGTTTTTAGACATTTGTATTTATATCTGTTGGGCGTCCAGTTCCAAAACCATGAGCATTAATATGGAGCGCGCCTTTTCTTTGTGGCTATATTATCCTCCACTCTCCTGGTAAGACTTTAAACAAGATTTTGAAGTGTGTCTGGGAACATTTATGCTAATTTTGAAGGAAAGATACTGATGATGAAATTCCAGCTCATCCCAGAGGTGTTCAGTATGGTTGAGGTCTGGGATCTGTGCAGACCACTGGAGTTCCTCCACACCAAACAGGTCAAACCATGTCTTTATGAAGCTGGCTTTGTGCCCAGTGAGCCAGTCATTCTGAAACCAAATTATTACCACAAGGCTGGATCTGACCAATAGTTTTAAATGGCTTTGTGTGTTGTACCCTTCAATGAAAACTCCTTAACTAAATAATTTGGAGGGCTTTTGACACTAGAGTTACTCCTGGATTGAGATGCCGGTTTATTGATGACATATTTATGTAAATCTTTATGTCCCAGCCTTGCAAGTTTCTCCAGTATTGGGTTGCCATCAAGTTTAAGTTTCCACTTAATACAACAGGAAAGCAGAAAATATTGGTCCAAATTTTGTATTTTTGGCCAGCTCCTTAACATGCCTAAGGCTGCTTTAAAGCATGGAAGGGTTGTCAAAGCCCACCATGACTTATTCTTATAAGTTTCTCCAGTACGGAGTTGCCATCATCTACAATGATGGACAAATGAATCCAGGAGCCAGTGAGCCCAGTCAAGGAGCCAGCAATCGATTTAAGAGAACAACGAATCGCGTCTGGGCCTGTGCACTCATTGGTGACCTGGCTCCTAGCATTTGTCCAACCCTGGAGTAAAGGTGCAGACAGGGATGGAGAAAGTTCTTTTTTGAAAAGGACAATGAAAGCTCTTCATAATGAATGACACATAGAGATATTATTAGTACGCTTTGAAAAAAGCATGCAGGGTTATAACATCACTCGACTATACCATGAAAATAAAACCACCACTTTTGCGTCTGGTCATACACCCAAGATGCGGTACCTCATGCACACACACGCAGGCACTCTGTGATCACCGTCATTTGTTTATAAGCAATAGCAGAGTCCAGGGAGCAGATAAAGGTTAGCTACAGAGCAAACATCGACTTCGATTACTTCCCATAGCAACAAGCCTATTCAGAATATGTCCTACCTGCATCAAAGGACTGCAACAAGAGGCTAAATGGAGGTCTAGCGGCACATTCACGCACTAAGATGAAGAAGAGACTGGCATCAGCAAGTGAATGCAACGCTTACATTACATGCACAATTAAAAGCAATTTACACTCAATACCCTTATCTTATATAGCTAAACCCGAAACAAAAGAATACAAATAAATAAATAAAAAAAAGAGAAAATAACATGAGAAACAAAAATAAAGAAAAGGAAAAAGAAGGGAGGGGTTGAAAAAAAAGCAGAATGCAATTAAGCAATCATTAATTTACTTGGGGGTTACCGTCATCGAAAGGGGCGTTAGGACCGTCATCTTGAGTACAAGAGATCGAAGACTAGTGATGGAGGGAGGGGGAAGGGACGTTGGATGGATTATCCTTGATACCATACTCAAGTTCAAAGTAAAGACAAACATAAATGTTAACAACGAAAACATAACAAACGAAACAAACAAAACAAAAAAGGAATGAGCTGAACGTTTTGGTGACACCTTGCATTCTCAGAAATGATCAATAATGGCGGACAACCAACTTGGGTCACTCATAGCTACAACCTCAGAATGACAGCTTGACAAAACCTCTATCCAAAAACCACAAAAACTGTAAACTGTAAAGTACCAAAACATTTTTTGTCGTTGAAATAAACATTGTTTTTTGTTGCTTCTTTAAAAGGTCTCCTTAATATTACAGCCTGAAAAAAATAAAAAATGTGGCTATAAATCCTCCCAAATTACATAAATGAAGTCCTATGCCGTAAAAGGTTACGCAACTAGGTGGCTGTTGTGGTGGCAAATAACATTGTGGATGGATGTCATGTGGGATTATTCACAGCCAATATTTCAATGCTCGCCAAAAGATTATGAGCTTGAGCTCGCACCCCACCAAAGCTCATCTATAATTTTACGGAACACATTATAAGGGAAGCACACTTTATGGCAAAAAGCTTGTGGACACTTTTGGCCATACAGATAGACAAGATGGTTATGTGTCCACAAATGTATGGTCATAAAGTACATATCAACAATAATTAAAGGGAATGCGTTGTGAATTTGTACATAATTCATTAGGATCTGGACTAAAAAAGTGGTATGAATACATCTTTTAGTCAAGTAAATCAAGTCAGGTCAATTAGACAAAACATGTAGGCAGCTTCTGCTGTGCTGTCTTTTTAGAAAACCAGTAGTGCTCGGGGAATCCATTATCATATACCAAAATTTGGTAATTTTTTTGGGGTGTTCTTTGAAAATGCCTAGGTTTTCAATAGTCTTATGCCTCATGCACACCACTGGTTTTCCTGGCAGGAAAACTGCCAAGAGAGATTTTGACCGGGAAAACGGGCCGTGTGTATGCTTCTTTACAGTTTTCCCGACAGGAAAACTGCCGGGAATCCCGGCAGGAAAATAGAGAACCTGCTCTCTATTTTTTCCGCCGGGATTCCCGGCGGTTTTAAACCCGGTAGTTTTCCTATGGGGAAACACTGCTATGAAGCATACACACAGCCGGGATTCCCGGCCAATGCTCTCCCCTCAGTTTTCCTGATGGGAAAACCTCTCGTGTGTACACAGGGAAAGTTAGTGAGCACGTTCTTGGTTTTCCCGATGGGATTCCTGGTGGACTTTACACCGCCGGGAATCCCGGTCGTGTGAACAGGGCTTTAATCTAGCCCCAGAATCCCATTGGAAAACAATGACTTGCCAGGAGGGGCTGAAGAAAGTGAGGCAGCTTGGAGTAGCTGTAGCCTGGCAGCCATTGGGCTGCTCAGTGGAAACAGCTGATCAGTTGGGGTTCTGAGAGGTATTTCATCAATCAGCCATGGGGGAGGAAGAGGGCAGGGGGTTAGTAGAGAGGGTTTTTCATCATCTCCCTGAAATTGGAAAACCTTTACAAAAAGGAAACCTTTTATGGTTATGGATCTGGAATAAAAACTATTTAAAAATTATGAAAACAAGTTTTAAAATGTACAAAAATAAATACAAAATAAAATGAACCCTAAGCCATAATATTGATGTCCTTAGCACCCTACCTGATCCACTACTGGGCTACTCCAAGCTGCCACACTATCTTCAGGTCTCCCTGGATTCTGGAGCTAGACTGAGCCTAAAGCCTGGTACACACTACTAGGGATTTTTTTTTTGTTCAACTCAGCAGGCTGAATGAGAGCTCTGGTCGGAGCCGATGTACTAACTATCCAATATTATTGCAATGATCTACCCTGCTATTCTATATTGGCTGAGAGTGTTGATCGGGAGCCATCCGGTATAACTTCTTTCGATCATGCCCCATTTGGCCGGCCTGTGACGGACCGGCTGTAGTACACATGGGCCAGAAGTCAGCCGATAATCTGTGTGTACTAGGCATTAATAACACGCTCTTAAGCCTAGTACACACAGGCCGAATGTCAGGCAACATCAGCTAGTCCAATAAAAACATTCAGGCCAACATTTGGTCCGTATGTATGGCAGCCGGTCCGACAGAAGTTATTTCTCTTATACCTTCAAGATATCCTCGAAAGTACATCTAGAGGTCCCTTTGTGGTGGACCGCTGTCCAACCAAAGCCATTGCCATTTCACATTATAGAATAATTTGGCACCATGAATCCAAAATGTGTTTGGCTTCAGCACCTCCTACCTTCAGTTTTCTAAGCTGGCAGTGGCAACCCATGTACACTGGCTGCTGAACTGGACCAACTGCCACAGAACTCCAACTAGTACTAGTGAATGGCCAGCTTTTATCCACCCTTTCTCTGGGTAGATCTCCAGGTGTATCCCTTGAAGAAGCCCCTTCAATCAGAACTTTTATGTGACCATTGATAGCCAAAAGCCTCAAAAGTCACCAGCATTCCAGTACTTCGTACCCTTTTGAAGGCATACTTACCTTAAGATATGGAGCTATACCTTCGGATATGGACCTTTACCTTCAGATAAAGAGCTATACCTTCAGATATGATGCTATACCTTCAGACCACTGTCTCATATGTAAGGACAGCTTAATAAAAACCTATGGCAGTTTTAAAATATAAAAGATAATCCAAAGGACCAGAAGATACCTGTATGTACCCGTATTTATTATCCAAAGTGTACCAGCAATATGCAAATATCAAGTTTCAGCACCTAAATCAAGAGGCAAGGGGTGAACAGTGGACAGCCTACACTTGATGGCCCCTATGCTTTCCAGGAGATACGTATCAGCACCTCTAGGTATAAATATAAAGTGGCCTTCGAGCAACTCAAGAGAATGATATATCAAAGCAAAAAATACAATATAACACAAATGTAAACTAGTGAAAAACGTGAAACAAAACCAGCTGCAAAACCAAATAGTGTTCACAATACACAAAACAAGAATAGATAAATAAGTGATTTTGCGCAGTAAAGTGTTCTCACTCAGCCCATAGCAATGGCTGAAAATAAATCTAGAAAGTCCCAATAAATATAATGTGTAAAAAAAAGTGTAAAAAAAGATGTATATTATTTTAGATTGAGAAAACTGGAATAAAATGATTCACCGCACATGACTTCATCAGGGCAGCCCTGATGAAGTCACGTGTGGTGACGAAACACGTAAAGAGTGGCCGGAAGTGGACGTATACCGGAAGTGAAGTGAGAAGGTGTTGAAAAGACTGTGATTTGATTTTACATGCTTCTTTTTTACTGTTGTTGATGTAAGAATCCATCTACATATATTTAATAAATGCTTTTAAGTTTCTACACCATTGGAGGCATTTCTTTCCCTCCCCTTCTTCTGATTCCAATCACCACTGGAGTTTATTAGGTCGGGTTTGCTGGATTCATCACCAGTCCTAGGGATCGAGTTTAGGTGATTGGGCCGGCTTGTTAAAGACTGAGCTGCCGCAGAAGGTTGTGGAATGAAATCCTATGGAGGCTAAAGGCCATTTTGATCCATTCAATGCGGTTAATTTACAGATTTGAGGTGAGAGTTCTGTGAGCTTGTTTCTTTCTGGATTTAATGATCGCATTTTAGAGATGCTCTATTAGAATCAGGGCATCTTTAATGTTGATTGGACCCTGGGCAAAAAATTTCTTGGGGCCCTCCAATGCAATTTTCTCTTCACCTGCTCTGAGACATACAAAAAATATCGGCTAGACTTAAAATCAGTTTACTGAATCAGATCAGGCAGTGATTGTGATTGGTTGCCAGAAGTTACAGCATATCATTACCATTTACTGACTGGTTGCTAGAGGTTACAGCACACATTACGGCTTACTGATTAGTTGCTAGAGGTTACAGCACATGATTTCTTCTGGTTAATTGGTTGCTAGAGGTTACTGTACAGAAATACTGGTCACTGATTGGATGCTAGAGGGGCATGATATACATATAAATGCTGCCTTTATTTACATATGAATGCTCCCTTTATTTACATATGAATGACGGTTATTTACATGTAAACACAGGCTCTGCAGGTGAGTCATCTGTACACAACAATAGCTTGGCAGCATTAGTAACAGAACTTCACACTGAGATATCAGGACACAGCACATGACTAAAACTTCAAGGGACAAGGGAATTTAAACTGGGATAGATGGCAACAAGTATAAGGCAGCTGCTTTTGGCCCCACATCAATGACAGGGCCCAGGGCAGCTTCCCCTTTTGCCTTAAAGAGAGCCCTGATTAGGATCAACGTTTGGACTTAAATCATTTTATTCCAGTTTTCTCAATTTATAATAATTTTTTTGTTTACACTTTTTTAAGCGCCTCTAGGTAGCCCAGGCCAGCTTTCATATTTAGACCTGCTACAAGCACCAATAGAGCTAACAAGTGGCAAGAAAACATTACTGAGCACATCAGACAGAAAACTGCAATTTATTTTGATGATACAAGTGGTTTCGGGAGTTACCATCAACCTCAGGAAATGAAAATCCCTTCTATAAATCCCTGGCACGGCGGTGGGAACTGCTCGCATTACCCAAGTGGATAAGGTTGACATTCAGTGTTTTATGGCAGCACATTGTCTGCAGTATGGGGAAGGTATGATTACTACTGTCAGTCTCATTTTACTCAAGATGCCAATGTAATTAAAGCAAGCTTCTGTTTGCTCCTTAAATAAGTCTACTTTCCTTCTGCCCTCTTGGATATCACTATTAATCCTTGAAGGACTACACAACCTCTAACACTGCCCACACAGTTCAGATTGTTTTTCGAATAAAATCACCATTCCCGATAATGACCAAAACATTATTAAACATTCAGATTTAAAAAAATAAAATGCAAACAGGAAACTTTGTGTTGCAACATTTTCGAGACCCTTATACTTTGTTCTCAGACAACCACACAAATGCATGTGTGAACTTAGTAAGAGCTGTGGATATGAAACTATTCCCATAGCCAATGTCACCAGGGATGGCTGCTGGGTGGTTGACTCTTGCGTTGTCTTCTTGTATCTCTCAGGGACTCCCAGTTACAATATATTCCCGCCAGGATCCTGTCTCACCCAACGACTGTGGCCTTTATAATCCCCAGTGTTGGCATTACTCTTCCCCAATGGATTCTTCCTAATGTAGAATAAACCCACCATTGGTGACCCCAGTGGGGGAGAGGGACATCTTCATTGGGTTTTATAAAAGGGGCTTCGAAAAAAAAGAACACAAACCATTGGAGGGAAATTTAACCATTGTGGGAGGGGCAGAGACACAAACCATTGGAGGGAAATTTCACCATTGTGGGAGGGGCAGTGGCTCAAATCACTGGGGGAAACCTCACCATTGTGGGAGGGGCAGAGACAAACCATTGGGGGGAAACCTCACCATTGTGGGAGGGGCAGAGACAAACCATTGGGGGGAAATCTCACCATTGTAGGAGGAGCAGAGACACAAACTACTGCAGAAAATCTCATCATTGTGAGAGAGGCAGGGCCACAAACTACTGCACGAAATTTCACAACTGTGGGAGGGGCAGAGACACAAACTACTTGGGGCAAATCTCACCATTGTGGGAGGGACAGTGTCGCAAACTACTGCAGGGAAATCTTCTCATTGTTTAAGGGGCAGAGACACAAACTATAGCAGGAAATCACACCTCTGTGAGAGGGGCAGAGACACAAACTACGGATAGAAGGGGGGGAGGTTTTGGGACTTTAAATGAGATGCGTTTTTCACAGTATGCAATTAAATATATATATGGAATATAAAAAAAAAATCCATAATAGCCAGGCTCAAAGTTACCAACCAAAAAAGCAACAAACCAAACTAACCTGTCTAGCTGTTTAGTTGCATGTATTTGCAAATACCTGTGTAAGCTGCAGGCCACGTCAAGGCACTCCGTATACTGCAGTCCTAACTGTGAATTTTAAAGTCTCCTCAATAGAAGCACAGGAGTGCTAATCAATAGATAAGGGGCAGGTGATCACCTGACCATGCCCCTACCTATAGTTGGTCTAGCAAAAAAGAGCACTGGAAAAACAAAAGAAATGCAAGAGTGGAACCAAACATGCCTACAAAACCAAAATACCGCCAAACTAAAGGCGGACCACATCAACCTGGGTCAGCTAGTCAAAAAATTACAATGCATAATTAACTGTCGGTGGTAGATCTGTGGAGGCACTTTATTCCACTCCTGAAACGCATCTCCATCCCTAGATAGTGTAAAAAAAAGGTGATGCGTTTTTAGCAGTATGCAATTAAATATATATATGGAATATAAAAAACGTTTCCATAAGGCCTCGTACACACGATCAAATCTGTCTGCTGGAAACGGTCTGCTAGACCGTTTCAGCAGATTCGATAGTGTGTACGGGCGAGCCGACGAATTTGGCCACCCGACAGATTTCAAAGCATGCTTTGAAATCTATCGGGTGGGAACCCGTCCGCCCGACATGTCTGCTGGTTAGTACACTTACCAGCAGACATGTCGTCTCGCACAGGTGCCGAATGGATTCAGCGCATGTGCGCAAGTGTTTTACTTCCTGGTGCGGTGACGTGGTGGCGTCAACGTCACCGCCACGTCACCGCCATGTCAGCGCGCTGTCTGCTGGCGGGGATTTTGGTTTGCTCGTGTGTACACGCGAGCAAACCAAAATGACAGCAGACAGATTTGTTCAAATCGGTCGGACAGACCGTTTTGAACAAATCTATTGCCTCGTGTGTACGAGGCCTTAAAGCCAGGCTCAATGTTATCAACCAAAAGAGCCACGAACTACTGCAAGAAAATCTCACCATTGTGGGAAGGACAGAGACACAAACTACAGCAGGAAATCACACCTCTGTGGGAGGAGCAAATCTTGCCATTGTGGGAGGGGCAGAGATACAAACTAATGCGGGAAAACCCCATCATTGTGCAAGGGGCAGAGACACAAACTACTGAAAGGGAAATCTCACTATTGTGGGAGAGGAAAAGATAAAACTACTGCAAGAGATCTCACCATTGGGGGAGGGGCAGAGACAAACTACTACAGGAAATCTCACCATTGTGGGAGGGGCAGAGACAAACTACAACAGGAAATCTCACCATTGTGGGAAGGGCAGAGAAACTACTGGAGGGAAACCTCACCATTGTGGGAGGAACAGAGACACAAACTACAGCAGTAAATCAGACCTCTGTGGGAGGAGCAAATCTTGCCATTGTGGGAGGGGCAGAGATACAAACTAATGCGGAGAAACCACATCATTGTGGGAGGGGCAGAGACACAAACTACTGAAGGGAAATCTCCCCATTGTGGGAGAGGAAGAGATAAAACTACTGCAAGAAATCTCACCATTGTGGGAGGGGCAGAGACACAAACTATTGCAGGAAATCTCCCCATTGCGGGAGGGGCAGAGACAAACTACTACAGGAAATCTCACCATTGTGGGAGGGGCCGAGACAAACTACTACAGGAAATCTCACCATTGTGGGAAGGGCAGAGAAACTACTGGAGGGAAACCTCACCATTGTGGGAGGAACAGAGACACAAACTACAGCAGGAAATCACACCTCTGTGGGAGGAGCAAATCTTGCCATTGTGGGAGGGGCAGAGATACAAACTAATGCGGGGAAACCCCATCATTGTGCGAGGGGCAGAGACACAAACTACTGAAGGGAAATCTCCCCATTGTGGGATAGGAAGAGATAAAACTACTGCAAGAAATCTCACCATTGTGGGAGGGGCAGAGACAAACTACTACAGGAAATCTCACCATTGTGGGAGAGGAAAAGATAAAACTACTGCAAGAGATCTCATCATTGTGGGATGGGGCAGAGGCAAACTACTACAGGAAATCTCACCATTGTGGGAAGGGCAGAGAAACTACTGGAGGGAAACCTCACCATTGTGGGAGGAACAGAGACACAAACTACAGCAGGAAATCACACCTCTGTGGGAGGAGCAAATCTTGCCATTGTGGGAGGGGCAGAGATACAAACTAATGCGGGGAAACCCCATCATTGTGGGAGGAGCAGAAACACAAACTACTGAAGGTAAATCTCCCTGTTGTGGGAGAGGAAGAGATAAAACTACTGCAAGAAATCTCACCATTGTGGGAGGGGCAGAGACAAACTACTACAGGAAATCTCAACATTGTGGGAGGGGCAGAGAAACAAACTACTGCAGGAAATCTCAACATTGTGGGAGGGGCAGAGACAAACTACTACAGGAAATCTTACCATTGTGGGAGGGGCAGCGACACAAACTAATGCAGGAAATTTCACCATTGTGGGAGGGGCAGAGATACAAACTACTGGAGTAAAAATCCTGACTTCATAGACTCTTCTACAGATATTCCATCTGAACCAAACCTCAAACCTTAACATAAGAGGATGGTGGGGATATGAGAGGCAGGGGGTTAGGAAACCAAAAGGACATTTATTTTAAAACACAGTGAGGGTGTTTTGAAGAAGACATACAACGGTGTGGATCCAGACAAAATGGCTCCGAGGACAGTCTGCCTTGCTCTGCCGAGGCGCTCCGGGGGGTGTAGGTGGGGAGGGGGGTTTGGATAGGAACAGAAATCCAATTTGAGGAATTATGGTGTCTTCATACTGTTCTGAGCAAAGACAGGCCCTTTTGTCCCTGGAACAGGCCCAGAGGAAACTGATTCTGGTTGTTACAGAGAAACAGCGTACGTGAAACAAGAGTTCAAACTTGATTAACTGGTGTTGGAATTATACTGGGGCAGTTCCAGAAAGAGTATAATAGTCAAAATTAAGAACACATGGCCCTTTCCCTGCAAAGCACAGGGACGCCGAATTCACAGGAACATAAAATACGGCTCCGCAGACCACGAAAAAAAAAAAAAAAACTAATAACGCCACGCAACAAACAAACACAACAATGAGCACACAGCCCTGTGATTGATAAAACCTTGCATGTGGAAGATGGAAGGTCTGGATAGCGTCTCACAAAGACGTCTCATTGTTATTTATGCTTTGGAAAAACCTGCATCAAGGATGTGTGACTGTAAAACACAATTGATAGAGTCACCCTGAATGTGTATTATAATCTACGCAGCAACAATGTATCACCCTGACATACCCCCACCCCCCCCACACCGACCCCCCCGCCCACCACCAGATGTATATGAGGCTATAAGAGAGGTCACAGAGATACAAGTATAAGGTCCCAGTAATTGTAATTCAAGACATCTGATTGTTCTTACTGTAGGCCTTATATCTAACAAACATGAGATCCCATGGGGGGGGGGGGGACTTTTTTTTATAATGAGATCCTCCACATCCAGGTGTATGTTATATCTTCTGATATTTGTGTTCTGCATTATAGAACGTTTCACAGTCAGCCCCTAATGTCACATCACTGCCAATAAGATGAATGGTATATTTTAGGGAGAACCTAGGAGTCTAAGGTCACCGGTTCAAATCCCAACCAGGACAATATCTGCATGGAGTTTGCATGTTCACCTTGTTTTCTCCCAAACTCCAATGACATGCTGCCAAGTTATTTGGCTCCTGTCCAAATTGACTCTAGTGTGTTATATTATAGAGGAGTGACATCACCGCTCTCCAGATATAAGATATATTACACAGGAGTGACATCACCACTCTCCAGATACAAGTTATATTATAGAGGAGTGACATCACCACTCTCCAGATACAAGTTATATTATAGAGGAGTGACATCACCACTCTCCAGATACAAGTCATATTATACAGGAGTGACATCACCGCTCTCCAGATACAAGTTATATTATACAAGAGCGACATCACCGATCTCCAGATATAAGATATATTACACAGGAGTGACATCACCGCTCTCCAGATACAAGTTACATTATAGAGGAGTGACATCACCACTCTCCAGATACAAGTTATATTATACAGGAGTGACATCACCACTCTCCAGATACAAGTTATATTATAGAGGAGTGACATCACCACTCTCCAGATACAAGTCATATTATACAGGAGTGACATCACCGCTCTCCAGATACAAGTTATATTATACAGGAGTGACATCACCACTCTACAGATACAAGTCATATTATACAGGAGTGACATCACCGCTCTCCAGATACAAGTTATATTATACAAGAGCGACATCACCGATCTCCAGATATAAGATATATTACACAGGAGTGACATCACCACTCTCCAGATACAAGTCATATTATACAGGAGTGACATCACCGCTCTCCAGATACAAGTTACATTATAGAGGAGTGACATCACCACTCTCCAGATACAAGTTATATTATACAGGAGTGACATCACCACTCTCCAGATACAAGTTATATTATAGAGGAGTGACATCACCACTCTCCAGATACAAGTCATATTATACAGGAGTGACATCACCGCTCTCCAGATACAAGTTATATTATACAGGAGTGACATCACCACTCTACAGATACAAGTCATATTATACAGGAGTGACATCACCGCTCTCCAGATACAAGTTATATTATACAAGAGCGACATCACCGATCTCCAGATATAAGATATATTACACAGGAGTGACATCACCACTCTCCAGATACAAGTTATATTACAGAGGAGTGACATCACCGCTCTCCAGATACAAGTTATATTATACAGGAGTGACATCACCACTCTCCAGATACAAGTTATATTATACAGGAGTGACATCACCACTCTCCAGATACAAGTTATATTATAGAGGAGTGACATCACCGCTCTCCAGATACAAGTTATATTATAGAGGAGTGACATCACCACTCTCCAGATACAAGTTATATTATAGAGGAGTGACATCACCGCTCTCCAGATATAAGTTATATTATACAGGAGTGACATCACCACTCTCCAGATACAAGTTATATTATAGAGGAGTGACATCACCGCTCTCCAGATACAAGTCATATTATACAAGAGCGACATCACCGATCTCCAGATATTATATATTATGCAGGTATGACATCATCACTTTCCAGATATATATTATACAGAAGTGACATCAACATTCACTGAATATAAGTTATATTAGAAAGGGATGACATCACTGCTCTCCAGATATATTATATTATATTGAAGTGACATCACCGCTCTACAGATATATTATATAGGAGTGACTACATCGCTCTCCAAATAGAAGTTATATTATACAAGAGGGACATCACCATTCACTAGATATAAGTTATATTATAGAGGGATGGCATCACCGCTCTCCAGATATGCTATATAATGCAGGTGTGACATCACCGCTCTCCAGATATAAGTTATATTATACAGGAGTGACATCACCGCTTTCCAGATACAAGTTATATTATAGAGAAGTGACGTCACCGCTCTCCAGATATAAGTTATATTATACAGGAGTGACATCACCACTCTCCAGATACAAGTTATATTATACAGGAGTGACATCACCGCTCTCTAGATACAAGTTATATTATACAGGAGTGACATCACCACTCTCCAGATACAAGTTATATTATACAGGAGTGACATCACCGCTCTCCAGATATAAGTTATATTATACAGGAGTGACATCACCGCTTTCCAGATACAAGTTATATTATACAGGAGTGACATCACCGCTCTCTAGATACAAGTTATATTATACAGGTGTGACATCACCACTCTCCAGATACAAGTTATATTATACAGGAGTGACATCACCGCTCTCTAGATACAAGTTATATTATACAGGAGTGACATCACCACTCTACAGATACAAGTTATATTATACAGGAGTGACATCACCGCTCTCCAGATATAAGTTATATTATACAGGAGTGACATCACCGCTTTCCAGATACAAGTTATATTATACAGGAGTGATATCACTACTCTCCAGATATAAGATATATTACACATATCATTAGGACAGTATATTAGAAGACTTCTAATGTGATAAAGTGTACCCAGAACAGATCGCACTCCATGCTGCAGAGCAGCCCCTGTATCATATAGGAGTTTATGTAGATTGGAACACTGACAAAGTATCATTTATCACTTAGATACACACACTATGTGAATGACAATGTACAGAACATCTCTGTGGTGTACAGACGTAAGCAGCACACATGACACCCGACATATACGATTGGTCCAGCCCTGCTCTCTACCAATGACCACACACCGTCACATAGAGAAATGATTGTCCCGGTGACATTTCAGAACAATAGCCCGGCCTATCAGAGGACAGGCAATGACAGATGTCAGAGAAATACTTGTTCTACCCGTATACACATGGGGGTGGATTTACTGAAGGCAAACAGAATGAGCACTTTGGAAGTTCAGCGGCTCCTGAGCTCAGTAAATGAAGTGAAGCTCTGCTGACTTCCATCATTCAATCATGTGCAAGCAAAAATTCTGTTTTGTGTGTGTGTGTTTTCCTTGCATATTATTGATTCTTTGTAAAGTGAAGACAGTTGGGCGAGGGAGGAAAGGCTAGATGATGCTGGGCGTCCTCCAAATGAGACAAGCTCTCTCTGACTTGCTGCAGCTTTTAATGCACGCTGTGAGAAGCTCACAGCGTGCAGTGAAATCAGATTAAGCCATTTCAGTGCAGGAGGGGAGCGGTACAACTGTACAAGAAAGGAAAGGCCGGAGTTCAACTGTAGACACTTTACGTATCCTAAGGAGATATCCAAACAATGCCTGGAAATACAATTTGGAATTACAAGGAGGAAATAAACATATAGTTACTTCCACCAAACTCGGGCCACGCCGCCCCGTGTGAGCGGAGACGTATGGGGGGCCTACAGACACTCGGAGCCCCTCGGAGCACAACTGTACATGGAGATTTCCTGGGAAAGTCAATATAATCTGCTTTTAATTAGACGTCAGTATTGAATGCGGTCGGGGAGACGGATCAACATTCTTCAAACAGAAAATCTTTTCTTTCCAGCTACAAGATCCTTCCGTAACCCGGCGCAGAGCGAGCGAATATACCGTCCGTGTACGTTCGTCCCAGGATTCCCAAATATTTCCAAAAAAAAAAAAAGATCCTTTTCCCGTCTTTATTCCGGCATTTAAATCCAAAACACTCCGCTATAAATACAGGAAGTTTTCAGGGGGGTCATAAATTTAGAGGATTTTCCATACTGGATGCAGCGGCAGCATGCCGAGCGCACGTGCCGTGTCTATAATTGTACCGGGACGTATCTCATGTACATTCCAGCAATATCACAAGATACCATTTCCGCTCCGGCCCAATACATTCTCACAAATGCAACGGTATCCCTGCACTCCGGACCACACTTTGGAATTACAAATTCACAGATTATTATATTATATATATCTATATATATGTATATATATATATGTGTGTGTGTGTATATATATATAAAAAAATCTGTGAATTTAAATAAATCTGTGAATTTAAATATATAAATTATATAAAATATATGTGTATATGTATATGTATGTGTATAAAAAAAAAAAATATATATATATATATACACACATACATACAAACATATATATACACACATACATATACACACTGCGTTCTTTTTTTTTTCTTTTTTTTTTTTTACATATATATATATTTTAAAGAGTATAATACTTTGTATAATATATATATATATATATATATATATATATATATATATATATATATATATTTTTTTTTAAATAGTTTAATACTAAAGGGGGCTCCTTTAGGGTAGCAGTAGATGGCAGGGGGGCTCCTTTACTATGTGGGCAGAAGTAGAGGGCAGGGGCGCTCCTATACTATGAGGGCAGAAGAAGAGGGTAGGGGGACTCCTTTACTATGTGGGCAGAAGTGGAGGGCAGGGCGCTCCTTCACTA
This sequence comes from Rana kukunoris, assembly GCA_029574335.1. Lineage (NCBI taxonomy): Eukaryota > Metazoa > Chordata > Amphibia > Anura > Ranidae > Rana > Rana kukunoris. Next base: position 20,365,203 of record CM056056.1, on the reverse strand, counting down.
TGAGGGCAGAAGAAGAGGGTAGGGGGGCTCCTATACCATGTGGGCAGAAGTAGAGGGCAGGGGCGCTCCTATACTATGAGGGCAGAAGAAGAGGGTAGGGGGGCTCCTTTACTATGTGGGCAGAAGTGGAGGGCAGGGGCGCTCCTTCACTATGAGGGCAGAAGAAGAGGGTAGGGGGGCTCCTATACCATGTGGGCAGAAGTAGAGGGCAGGGGCACTCCTTCACTAGGAGGGCAGAAGAAGAGGGTAGGGGGGCTCCTTTACTATGTGGGCAGAAGTAGAGGGCAGGGGCGCTCCTATACTATGAGGGCAGAATAAGAGGGTAGGGGGGCTCCTTTACTATGTGGGCAGAAGTAGAGGGCAGGGGCGCTCCTATACTATGAGGGCAGAAGAAGAGGGTAGGGGGGCTCCTATACTATGTGGGCAGAAGTAGAGGGCAGGGGCGCTCCTTCACTATGAGGGCAGAAGAAGAGGGTAGGGGGGCTCCTTTACTATGTGGGCAGAAGTAGAGGGCAGGGGCGCTCCTATACTATGAGGGCAGAAGTAGAGGGCAGGGGCGCTCCTATACTATGAGGGCAGAAGGGCTCCTTTACTATAAGGCTGAAAGAAGAGGGCAGGGGGGGCTTATTTACTATTAAGGCAGAAGAAGAGGGCAGAGGGGCGCCTTTAATATAAGGGCAGGGGGGTCACTTTCATTGAGAACATGGAGAAAGTCCACACCTTCTTCTTACTTACTCTTTGAATGCCCACCAACCTTTTGAATGCGCTGAGTTCTTTGGCTAAATTTTTTTTATTTTTTATGCCTTTTTAATATACCGCCATTATGGGTAAAATTCTCACATTTTTGTATAACAGACATGCTGCGTTGACGTGTATTCTTGTGGTTGAGCATGACCAATCAGAAGTGGGAGACAAGGAACAGACGTATACCGTCATGATACTGAAAAGAAAATCACGTCCCCTTTAAATCTAGAACAGCCAGTAATACATTTTGCTGTAAAGTTTCAGCCGCCATCGGGAACTAATTGTATCACATTTAGCTGCTGCTCTGTATTGACAGCATACAATCAGTGTGCCTTGAACCAGTCATATCACATTGCATGCAATCCCTGACCGCAGCACTTTCACAGCCCCGACAATAAAATAACATTTGTTAAACTGATAATGTTGTTGAAGACGCAGCTCTAAAACACGGCACTAAACACAAACATGGCTGCGCTGAGGGCACCAAGAATACTCAGCGGAAGGCCGATTACACATTCCTCTGATGGATTACTTCCAATAAACCACTAGGGTTTTCCCTAAATAGAGAAGCACTGAGCCCACAGCACTGTCTACGACTGCCAATATCAATCCTGTTACCACGGAGGAACCTTGAAATGATTTTTAGATCTTGGGGAATCCCTACTAAAACCACTTTATCAATATATTTAGGAAGAATGCTCCTTACATTGGAGATCAGTGGAAAGAATGCCCGGTACATTGGAGGTCAGTGAGAAGAATGTCCCTTACATTGGTGGTCAGTGAGAAGAATGTCCCTTACATTGGTGGTCAGTGAGAAGAATGCCCGGTACATTGGAGGTCAGTGAGAAGAATGTCCCTTACATTGGTGGTCAGTGGGAAGAAGGTTCCTCACATTGGTGGTCAGGTATAATAATGTTTTTTTACATTGGTGGGCAGTGAGAAGAATGTTCCTTACATTAGTAGTTAGTGGGTAAAATGTCCCTTATATTGGAGGTCACTGGGAAGAATTCCCTGTACATTTAAAGGAGTTGTAAAGGATTTTTTATTTTTTTTTGCTGAAATTACTGTTTACAGGGTATAGGTTATAGAGACATAATAGTTAACTGATTCCTTTTAATGTGCCTGCAGGGGTTTTAGACACAGTAATCACACCTCCTTGATTAGAGACCACAGAGAGAAGCTCCCATGACTTTATTCATCAGGAAACAGACAACCAGGAAGTGTCCAGAACAGAGAAGGATTACAGAAAAAACGAACAATGAGGACATGAAACCAGGACTGCAGTAAGGTAAAGGAAGCTATTTAGCAACAAAAAAAAAAAATCCTGTAGTGACCCTTTAAGGTTAGTGGGAAGAATGCCCCTTAAATTGGTGGTCAGTGAGAAGAATGCCCCATACATTTGAGGTCATTGGGAAGAATGCCCTGAATATTGAATGTCATTGGGAAGAATTCCCTGTACATCGGAGGTCATTGGAAAGAATTACCCTTATATTGGGGGTCAATGGGAAGAATGTCTCTTACATGGAAGGTCAGTGGGAAGATTGTCCCTTACATTGGAAATCAGTGAGAAGAATGTTCCTTACATTGGTGGTCAGGTAAAAGAATGTTCTTTACATTGGTGGGCAGTGGGAAAAATTATCCTTACATTAGTAGTTAGTGGAAAGAACGTCCCTTATATTGGAGGCCAGTGGGAAGAATGACCCTTACATTGGAGGCCAGTGGAAGAATGCCCCTTTACAGTGGTGATCAGAAGGTTCCCCTTACAGACAGTTAAAAGAAAAACCACTGGCATCATGCTATTGGCTCTCCCAAGTGACACTGGTCCCCAATTGTGTAGCCATCATCAGACGGGAGGTCAATAAGACACAGGTCAAGGAACCACCAGCAAACCCTGTAGAAACTAGGGTTGTCCAGATACCGATACTAGTATCGGTATCGGGACCGATACCAAGTATTTGCGGGAGTACTTGTACTCGGACAAATGCTCCCGATACCTAAATAGAATACTTTTTTTGTATTTATCAACATGTTCTGTGAAAATTCTTTGAGTTTTTTACTACTGCTTGACAAGCAAATAAAACATTTTTATTCATTTTTACTCATTTTTATTCTTTTATAATGTCTTGAGTTAGGCCTTGTACACACGAGGGGATATTTCCGCTGAACATGGTCCGACGGACCATTTCAGCCGAAAAATCCCCTCGTCTGTAGGGGCAAACGGACGCTTTTTGCCGGATTCATCCGGCGGAAAAATTTCAAAGCATGATTTGAAATAATTCCGCCGGATAGCTGGCCGTCAGATATGTCCGCTGGTTAGTACGGCAAACCAGCGGACATATCTTGCCGCACATGCGTCGTATCCTGTGAATGGATCCGACGCATGCGCGCGGAAGTGTTTACTTCCTGGTGCGGTGACGTGGCGGTCACGTGGCGGCGTCAACGTCACCGCCGCGTCACCGCGCTGTCCGCCGGCGGGGAATTTGATCCGATGGTGTGTACAGCCATCGGATCAAAACATCCCGGCGCAAATATACGCTGTAAACGGTCCGGGGACCGTTTACAGCGGATATTTCCCCTCGTGTGTACAAGGCCTTAGAGTTCCTCATAATTCTAAAGAAAATATCCTTAGTCTGGATTGGGTTTGAAAACTCATGACATTTAAAAAAAGTATCGGTATTCGGTATCGGCGAGTACATGAAAAAAAGTATCGGTACTTGTACTTGGTCCTAAAAAAGTGGTATCGGGACAACCCTAGTAGAAACCATAGGGTCCCGTGGAACCTTGGTTGAGAATGGCTAGTTTACGCTCAGCAGCCCACCCTGACTCAGAAAAGGGAAGATTTGGACTCCCAAGACCACATGTGTAAATATAGTCGCCCCTCATGTGGCTTCCAGGCTGGTGACGTCCATGGTGGGGAAGTGGATGGCATTTAATTCCACGGCCCAAGATGTGGTATTAGGACAGGTTGGGCAGACCAACTTTCTGAAAAACTCCCTCCAGTACCGCGCACATAATTAAATTCCATTACAATTGATGTCTCAGTGTTTGGGAGAGTAATGCTCAGGCAGTCAGTGAATCTGCCTGAACCCCAGTTTGCCCTTGTCATAGATGTCTCCAAACTGGACACAGACAAAAACATGTTTTATCTGCTGTCCATGAATTCCTGTCCCGGTGACAACGGCTCCTCCAATTTCATGCATGGGAGTCACATGGACAGGAAGTGAGTAAAAATGTCTCTTGTTGTCAGACCTAGATGAAACTTTGGCAGAAACTTTATCCCAATCTATCCAAAACTTAACTTTTTCTCACTCAGTTCATTTTCTACAAAACCCTGGTGCTGCCAATTTCAACCACTGCCAAAATTGGTCACAACAGACAAATCTCCTTTCTACAGGACCCAACCCTTCACTCTTCTAAGTACAAAACCGGTACCGACACAAGGCAGGCGAGTCAGCGATCTTGATTAAAGATGAGCAGATGAAGAGTCACCCTTTAAATAGAGCTTGCGAAGGGCAGCACTGACATAGCGGTATACATTTACCATAACACAGCAAAAACGTCAGAGAGGAAAAAAAAATGCAAATACAAAAAAAAAATGATGAGAGAAAAAAGCCACACATAGCAACAAACGATAAGAGCGGCTGTGATGTGGAAATCTCCGGCAGCAAAGCATGCATGTGGCTTTCTAGAAAAAAACAACACATTATCTCGCAATTTGGCCACAATAACCACCGTGGTTTGAACTGCTGCTATCTCGCTTATCATAGACGCCAGGAACGTTCTACTGAAGGAAGGCAGAGGACGCTTTCCTGGCCTGCAAAGTCTCCACCCGCTGCCAAGAACCGGCATATATCACACTCTGCATGGAGAGACCCGGGAGAGAGGACGCCGGCCTGAGGCCACATGGCAATGTACACACATATATGTACTGTATATATATATATATATACTGTATATACACACACACACACAGTATATGTACCCTGAGTGTTTACACTGCACTACACCTGAAATAAATACCTACAAGGTACAAATCACTGTATACCAGAATAAAAAAGTGTCGAATAGGCCGCGAAAATGCCAACTTTTCATAAATATTTACATTTTCTCGAGAGAATGTATACAAAAAGCCCCCCTGATATGTAATTTCCTGCTTGTGTGATTGGCTCACTGATTTGCCCAGAAGTCTACACTAAGATACAAGTCAGATTTTGGGCATCCCCTGCAACAAAGTTTTTTTTTTTTAAATCCTTACAAAGAACGCGGCTGTGTTAAGTGTAATGGGGTGAGGTGGGCAGTCACCCCATTACACTTAATGACTGCCCACCTCACCCCATTACACTTAACACAGCCGCGTTCTTTGTAAGGATTTTAAAAAAAAAAACTTTGTTGCAGGGGATGCCCAAAATCTGACTTGTATCTTAGTGTAGACTTCTGGGCAAATCAGTGAGCCAATCACACAAGCAGGAAATTACATATCAGGGGGGCTTTTTGTATACATTCTCTTTTTTTGTATACAGCTCTGCAGATTGAAAAGGAGAGGTCATTTTTAATAACATTCAATTACAATTTGGCTTGTGAAGCAATTGTATACACTATATTCATTGTTATTTTTATTTGCCCCCCCCCCCCCACAAAAGTGGAGTTACCCTTTAAATGGAGTGGGTAAAGAGTAGACGTTATTCTGTCCCCATTGGGGCGATTTCCCGCTTCACTTCCTGTCTCGGTGACCACATTGCTGTGTGAGCCGAGCATTTCATTTACATTCTCCATACATTCCCTTTAGAGAATCCACTGGTGGGCTTGTGGTAGTGGCTACAGTTTCACTTTAATAATATTTACAGCCTTCAGGTGACACTTTTCCACTGAGGTGCGTTGTATTACCACACGTTTTTCCAGGCGTTGGAGCGCGCTGCGTCTTCTACACCCATAGTAAAGGAGCCCCACTGCCCTCTTTTTCTGCCTTCATAGTAAAGGAGCCCCCCTGCCCTCTACTTCTACCCTTACAGTAAAGGAGCCCATGCTCCCTTCCTATGCCCTGGTAGTAAAGAAGCCCCCCTGCCCTCTTCTTCTGCCCTCATAGTATAGGAGCCTCCCTGCCCTCTTCTTCTGCCCTCATAGTAAAGGAGCACCCCTGCCCTTTTCTTCTGCATTCATAGTAAAGGAGCCCCCCTGCCCTCTTCTTCTGCATTCATAGTAAAGGAGCCCCCCTGCCCTCTTCTTCTGCATTCATAGTAAAGGAGCCCCCCTGCCCTTTTCTTCTGCCCTCATAGTAAAGGAGCCCCCCTGTCCTCTTCGTCTGCCCTCATAGTATAGGAGCCCCCCTGCCCTTTTCTTCTGCCCTCATAGTAAAGGAGACCCCATGTCCTCTTCTCTGCCTTCATAATAAAGGAGCCCCCCTGCCCTTTTCTTCTGCCCTCATAGTAAAGGAGACCCCATGTCCTCTTCTTCTGCCTTCATAATAAAGGAGCCCCCCTGCCCTTTTCTTCTGCCCTCATAGTAAAGGAGCGCCCCTGCCCTCTACTTCTACCCTTATAGCAACAGAGCCCCCCTGCCCTCTTCTTCTGCCCTCATAGTAAAGAACCCCCCCTGCCCTCTTTTTCTGCCCTCATAGTAAAGGCGTACCCCTGCCCTTTTCTTCTTCTCTCATAGTATAGGAGCCCCCCTGCCCTCTTCTTCTGCCCTCATAGTAAAGGAGCCCCCCTGCCCTCATAGTAAAGGAGCCCCTTGCCCTCTTCTTCTGCCCTCATAGTAAAGGCGTATCCCTGCCCTTTTCTTCTGCCCTCATAGTATAGGAGCCCCCCTGCCCTCTGCTTCTGCCCTCATAGTAAAGGAGCCCCCCTGCCCTCTTCTTCTGCTTTCATAGTAAAGGAGCCCCCTGCTCCTTTCCTCTGCATTCATAGTAAAGGAGCCCCCCTGCCCTTTTCTTCTGCATTCATTAAAAAAAAAAAAAGAAAGGCTGGCAATGCACCTCCATGTCCCGAAAACAGACGCGCACCTTTGTTGCATGCACGTTCGTCAGTAAGGTGCACTGCTGCTACTCAAGTAATGCAGATTCCCACAATGCAATAGTGTGAACTGAACCGCAGTAAGCAGAACAATAAAAAAGGGGCGAATTGGCCGCGAAAATGCCAACTTTTCATAAATATTTACATTTTCTCGAGTTCCCAAAAATTACTGCCCACCTCACCCCATTACACTGACACACGGCCGCGTTCTTTAAGTATCACATAACTGTGCCAATCCATCTCGGCGTCATCAATACGCCTTACAGAAAGCTGCGGCGGCGCGTTTCCGCCTGGTGGACTTTTTTATCGGGTCATTTGCGCAGTCCGAGTACGACAATAGGAGTCGCTACATCTTATTGTCAGCCTGGCTCAGCCGAGCCATTAGTAAAGACGCCTAAGCCGGCGAGCGTGGCAGCTCGCTATCCGTCAGCCGAGAGTCCTAAGACGAATGTTCGCTGGCACTCATACATCATTCGCAAATTGGTCCAAATGAATTAAACACGGCTCTGCTTAACATTACGAGGTTTAAATGGATTTTCTCTCTACAGGTCTGCCCCGTAATTGTGTTTATCCATCTTGTCGGTCGGAGAGCTCCAGCCCTGCGAACATCATACTCACGCCGGCCTGTATTTTCTGCTCCGCTGGCACATGCGCCACCGGCTCATAACGGGTAATTCAAACAACAATTAGGTTGATGACAGACTGTATGTCAATGTCGGACCCTCGTACCCCCTCCAACCCCCACCGCCACTGCTGCCCACACCCTCCAGCCAGGATGGATTACTCTGGCGGTCTTATGCCTTCAATCATCAGGCTCGTGAAATGAGTCGGGACTTTCTCTGCCAGGACAATACAGTCTGTCATCAAGGAGCCTTTCATCCAGAGTTGTTTTCCTTGTCACTGCAGTTTGAATGATTCTCACCTTTACACATGATAAAGAAGAATTTAATTAAGCGACTCCATGGAGCAAACCTTACTCAACCCTTTAAACATGGAGGAACCCTTGAAATAACTTTCAGGTCTCAAGAAACCCCTGATAACAATTTATGATATCTACACCTTACAGCATCATTGCCAGGAAATACACGATATTGTCAAAAGTATTGGGACGCCTGCCTTTACACACACACATGAACTTTAGTAGCATCATCCCAGTCTTAGTCCATAGGGTTCAATATTGAGTTGGCCCACCCTTTGCAGCTATAGCGGCTTCAACTCTTCTGGGAAGGCTGTGCACAAGGTTTAGGAGTGTCTATGGGAATGTTTGACCATCCTTCCAAAAGCACATTTGTGAGGTCAGGCACTCATGTTGGACCAGAAAGCCTGGCTCACAGATTCCACTCCAATTCATCCAAAAGGTGTTGGTGCAGGCAAGTCAATTTCCTCCACCCCAAACTCACTCATCCATGTCTTCATGGACCTTGGTTTGTGCACTGATGCTCAGTCATGTTGGAACAGGAAGGGACCATCCCCAAACGGTTCCCCCAAAGTTGGGAGCATGAAATTGTCCAAAATATTTTGGTTGGCTGACGTCTTAAGAGTTCCTTTCACTGAAACTAAGGGGCCAAGCCCAACCTCTAAAAAATAAGGAACCCCTTACATTGATAGTCGGTGACAGGGGGGGCCCCTTACATTGGTGGTCAGCGGAGAAGAAACATTTTACATTTGTTGTCAGTGGAGGAACCCCTTACATTGATGGTCAGTGAAGAAGGAACACCTTACATTGGTGGTCAGTGAAGAAGGACCTCCTTACATTGGTGGTCAGTGAAGAACAACCTCAAATGTCAGGAGTTCCTTCTTCAGTGACCACCAATGTAAAGAGTTCATTCTTCAGTGACCACCAATGTCAGGAGTTCCTTCTTCAGTGATCACCAAGTAAGGAGGTCCTTCTTCAGTAACCACCAATGTAAGGATTTCCTTCTTCAGTGACCACTAAGTAAGGATTTCCTTCTTCAGTAACCACCAATGTAAGGATTTCCTTCTTCAGTGACCACCAAGTAAGGATTTCCTTCTTCAGTAACCACCAATGTAAGGATTTCCTTCTTCAGTGACCACCAAGTAAGGATTTCCTTCTTCAGTAACCACCAATGTAAGGATTTCCCTATTCAGTGACCACCAAGTAAGGATTTCCTTCTTCAGTGACCACCAAGTAAGAATTTCCTTCTTCAGTAACCACCAATGTAAGGATTTCCTTCTTCAGTGACCACCAAGTAAGGAGGTCCTTCTTCAGTAACCACCAATGTAAGGATTTCCTTCTTCAGTGACCACCAAGTAAGGAGGTCCTTCTTCAGTAACCACCAAGTAAGGATTTCCTTCTTCAGTGACCACCAATGTAAGGAGTTTCTTCTTCAGTGACTACCAATGTAAGATATTCCTTCTTCAGTGACTACAAATGTTCGGTAATGGGTTCCTTTCCTGCTGGACTCCACTTTCTCTATGTATGGCCAGCTTTACAGTGTGCAGATTTCAATATAGTAATTCTCTACTTTTACACTTTTACCGTAATATTGAATACAATACATTGTGTAAAATAAACATATAAGGATCCAGTGCTTCTTCTTATCTACTTTCCTGTAACATGTATCTGAACAGGACAGTGATGAGACCCAACAAGAAACACACAGCCTTGTATTCACTGTGTGTTGACCGAACAATCAGCCGAAAAGTCCTGGACGGATGTTGCATCTCAAGAGCAACTGTTTCTGAGATGGAGAGACGTATTTATTCATCTCCAGCTGTACAAACAGCCCAAAGTGAGACGGTTATTTACACATCCTGAGCACTATCTGGTCCATGACAATACCGAAAATCCTCCAATACAAAGAGCTCTTTATGGAAGCGCTTTACAATGTACTGCGAGTTTACCCCGGAGAAGGTGGCTCTGCTGGTCTCCTTTCTGCAGGGTGAGGGCTTGTTCAGACAGGCACTACGCCGAAGAACGTGACCCCCGACAACATCTGTTCTGGCAAAAGTGCGGTAAATTCAACAGATTATTATATACAGTATATGGCCAGGTATGGAGCTGGACTGGGCTGGAGTGCCACATTTATAGTGCGAACATATAACAGAGTGCTGTACACGAACCTAAAGACGTTACCTTCCAATGCCCTCATCGCACTCATATGGTGGACGCACATTGATCAATTAGATCAAACATCAGGGACAGACTGATATTCTGCAAAAGGTCCAGGGATTGGCCTGCTGAGGACTGGGGGAAAGTCATTTTCTCTGATGAATCCACGTTCTGATTGTTTGGGGCTTCCGGAAAAACCTTGTCCAGAGAAGAATAGGTGAGTGCTACCATCAGTCCCGTGCCATGCCAACAGTAAATCATCCTGATGCCTCGTACACACGGCCAGTTTTCCCGTCGGGAAAACTGCGGTGACAGCTTTTGGCCGGGAAAACTGAGGCGGCGTAACACACGACCGAGCTTCTCAGCAGAATCCAGCGAGAAGCTCGCTGGGGGACATATTCTGGCGAGAAGCTCGAACGTGTGTACACTTCCGACGAGCGTCCCGTCGGGAAGCTCGTCGAGCCAAAAAAGCGAGCACGCTCTCTTTTTCCTCGTTGTTCAATGAGGACTTTGGCTCGACAAGCTTTTCCGACCGCTCATCGGGAACCTCGTCGGGAGGAACGATGGGTTTAGCCCGACGAGGTTCTCGGACGTGTGTACGGGGCCTGACCATGTGTATGCTCCATGGCAGTGTTCCCAACAAGAAAACCGCCGGGAATCCTAGCGGGAAAAATGAGAACATGTTTTCTTTTTTCCTGCCAGGATTCCCGGCGGTCATTTTCCCGGCAGTTTTCCTATGGGAAACACTGCGATGGAGCATACACACGGCCGGGATTCCTGGCCAAAGCTCTCGTGGCAGTTTTCCTGCCAGGAAAACTGGCCATGTGTAGGGGGATAATGCTACCGAGCAGGTTCTCAGTTTTCCCCTTGGTTTTCCCGGCGGACTTTTTACCGCCGGGAAAAACAGATTATGTGTACAAAGGCATAAAACCATTCATGTGTTGCGTTGCTTCTCAGCCAAGGGAGTAGGCTCATTCACAATCTTACCTAAGAACACAGCCATGTATAAAGAATGGTACAAAAACTTTCTCTGAGAGCAACTTTTACCAACCATCCAGTGGCGTAGCTAGGGTTGTCAGCGCCCGGGGCAAGGCAAGAAATTTGCGCCCCCCCCCCCCCCCTAACCTGCAGACTTTTTGCACTTCCTGGCCACTACACTAAAAAAAAAAAAAAGAAGCCCTAAGGCAAACGCTGCGCTAATTTAAGAAGATAATAAAAAAATTATGATAACGTGTATAAGAAAGCAGCTGGCACTTAAGTACACTACAAAAAAAAAAAAACTTAGGATAGATCTCAAAAAATGGAAAGAGTGCAGCGCTTATGTGGTTAAAACCATGTTTAAATAAATGTTATACCTTGAAATGTAAACAAATCATATGTGAAAAATGTATTAAAAGGAAAAACGAATGCAGAGTCCAAAAAGAACACAACATAATCCGTGAAGAGTTAATCCCAAAAAGACACATTGCTTGCCAAGAAAGTGAAGATAAAGTTTGGTGAATAATAAGTCCCAAAATAAACCAGGGTATTTCCAGAGAATTTTGGGACTTATTCACAGAACTCTATCTTCACTTTCTTGGCAAGCAATGTGTCTTTTTGGGAGTTAACCCTTCACGGATTTGCTTTTGGAATTAACTCTTCACGGACTATGTTGTGTTCTTTTTGGACTCTGCATTAGTTTTCCTTTTAATACATTTTTCACATATCATTTGTTTACATTTCAAGGTATAACATTTATTTGAAACATGGTTTTAACCACATAGGCGCTGCACTCTCCATTTTTTGAACATGTGACCTATCTGACCCCCGACACCTACACTGACCCCCGACACCTACCCGACAGCTACACTGACCCCCAACACATACACTGACGCCCCAAAACATACACTGACCCTCAACATCTACAGTCTGCGTCCTACTTCCTGTACTACTCACACCCCCCTCCCCACAGCTGTGTGCAAATCCATCCTCTCAGTCCTCCTTACCTCTGTCTCTGTTGGACTCCCCGCCAGCGCCATCCACCCACAGCGCGCTCCATGGTGTTAGTCGCTGCACCTCAATCCATGCTCCTAGTCCCATCTCTGCTGAGCCGAGTCGCCCCTCCACTGTGCTCGCCTCGAGTGTTAGAGTCCCCGCCAGGCAGCGTCATCCACAGAAAACATCCATGCTCCAGTCATATCTCCACCGAGCCCCGCTCCACACACAGAGCTGCACCACAGAGACAGGCGGGGGAGGAGACAGCGGGTTCCTTTCCTGTGCTTGTTTCCCGCCGCCATGTTCAATGTTTCCCGGCGCACTCTGATTGGGTGTATGGGGTCATGTGCGGATCGCGGATTGGCCAGCCCCACGCCACACATGACCCCCATACACCCAATCACAGGGGCGCCAGACATTAAACATGGCGGCCAGAGATCCGGGGACACAGGAAATAAAAATTAGGAGGCAAGCCGCATGGAATTTCGCCCCCCCTAAATTTCGCCCCCCTAAATGTTGCGCCCGGGGCCACAGCACCTCCTGCCCCCCCCCCCCCCCCCACGCTACGCCAGTGCAACCATCCAAGAACTGTTTGGTGAGGAACAATGCCTTTTCCAGCATGATGGAGCTCCTTGCCATATGACAAAAGTAATAACTAAGTGGCTTGGAGAACAAAACATCGACATTTTGGGTCCATGGCCAAGAAACTACCCAGACCTTAATCCCATTGATAACTTGTGGTCAATCCTCCAGAGGAACAAAAAAACCCACAAATTCTGACAAACTCCAAGCATTGATTATGCAAGAATGGGCTTCCATCAGTCAGGATGTGGCCCAGAAGTTGATTGACAGCATGCCGGCGAGAAATGCAGAGGTCTTAAAAAAGAAGGGTCAGCACTGCAAATATTGACTCTTTGTATCATTTTAAAGTCAAGCCTTTGGCACCATGTACACAGGACGCTGCTAAACGGACATTCAGGCGGTGTACACACGACCGAAAAAATTTTGTCGGGCGAAACATATCGTTTTCCCCGTCGAGTTCCTTGTTTGGCACTCAAAAAACTTGTTCGAGACAAATTTACCCATTGCCCATCCAGGAAATAGAAAACATGCTCTCTTTTTGGCTTGACGAGTTCCTCGACGGGTTTCTCAGCGAAAAGTGTACACATGACCGGTTTCCTCGGCAGAATACATCTACCATCGAGTTTCTTGCTGAATTCTGCCGAGGAAAACCGGGCGTGTGTACGCGGCCTCAGAGGCAGTCGGACACTTTTTTCAACAGCCCCTGAACTCATTCAATGTTATCCTATGTGACCATGTACACAGGTTTGTTTACTATCATTTTTAGGCAGTTGCGTTTATAGGCCTTTGTTGAAGGAAAAAAAATGAGTTCAGATGCGGAAGTTTTCAACGTTTCAGATGCTAAACGCATCTAAACGCAGCTAAACCTGTGTTTAACACCGTTTCATACAAAGGCGTTTATAGACGCTTCTAAACGCAAACGCAGCTAAACGCAGCATGTAAACATGGCAAAACGGACGTTTTAAACATGGGTTACTATCTATCAAGTTACCGTATTTATCGGTGTATAACAAGCACAGGCGTATAACACGCACCCCAACTTTTATAGGGAAGTTTCAGGAAAAAAAACATCCACAGCCCCCTGCGTATAACACGCAGGCACAGTTTACCCACTATTTTCGTTGTAAAAAAGTGAGTGTTATACACAAATAAATACAGTAAATCTTTCAGGAGAGGTTGTAAAAATGTCCCGTGTACATGAAGCCTTATCCCCCATACACATGATCCGAATATAGTACGACAGATCGTACGACTTGTTTTGCTTAATAGTCACAAGTAGAAATGAAATAGGTTATTAAAGTCACGAAAATTCTCATACGACAGAAAAAAATAAATGGAAGTGATGTCATGTGTTGTAATGTATTTATAGGGCTAGATTCTCGTACGGTGGCGTTAGTACGAGCGGGGCGTAGCGTATCCTATTTCCCCAAGCCGCCGCAACTCTGGACGCAAGTGCCGTATTCTCAAAGCACTTGCGTCCTAAGTTACGGCGGCGTAGCGTAAATGGCCTGGCGTAAGCCCGGGTAATTCAAATGTGGATGAGGTGGGCGTGTTTTATGAAAAAGAATCGTGACCCCACGTTTTTGACATTTTTTTTTAACTGCGCATGCGCCGTCCGTGGACGTATCCCAGTGCGCATGCTCCAAATTACGCCGCAAATACATTGGTTTCGACGTGAACGTAACTTACGCAATTCCCTATTTGCGAACAATTTACGCAAACGACGTAAAAATCTACGTCCATACTTAACATTGCGTACACAAAGTTACCCCTCATATATCAGGGGTAACTTTACGCTTACGCAAACAACATAAAATACGACGACCTGGAGCAATTACGTTCGGGAATCAGCGTATCTCGCTCATTTGCATATTCAATCGACGGAAGCGCCACCTAGCGGCCAGCGTATAATTGCACACAATTATACGGCGGCGAAGGCTAGTTACGTCGGCGGAAGAAGCCTATTTTTTTAACGTATTTGCGTTTGAGAATCGGCGTAAACATACGCCGGCGCAGATTTGGAATTACGGCGGCGTATCTGGAGATACGTAACTGTTTTGAGAATCTGGCCCGTATTGTATTTTCGAACGACAACTGTAGTGACTAAACGAAAATCGTACGATCTGGTATCGTACGAGGAAAATTTCCGCGCATGTCCGATAAAATAATATCGGATGAACTGTCATGATCGGTTCTCGAAAGCTCTATACAAACGATCCGATTATCGTACGATTCTTCCTCGGACGACATTTTTCGTGTGTACGGGCCATTAGACTCTTATGAAATGCTTGTAATTATACTTCAGTATATCACAGTAACATCGGACAAAAAGATCCAAAAACACTGAAGAAGCAGACTTTGTGAAAATGTATATTTGTGTTATTCTCAAAACAGAACCTAATTACACAAAGCCGTACACACTGATCTGTTTATAAACAAAGCCCTTGGATGTGCTGCTTTTATTTAATCCTTTGGACCAAGTTCCTTTCGGAAGGACAGAGCAAAGGACGTTGTTACAATACGGGGCAAAGGGCAGAGGGAGTTTTCCTGGGCCGGTGGCCATTCTCGCTCTCAGCATCCCAAAGCAAACAGATAATTAGCACCGGGGTGACCTCACTGACGCCCTTCTCCGTGATAACGCGTACCTGAGCTCCCAGTGACAGCGTGACTCACGCCTGTGTCATGTAGATAGGAGCGCTCCCCTCCCATGGCTTGTGCTGAACTAGCAGCCGGGTCGGGGAGGGGGGAAGAGGGGGTCGGGTGTCTTCATCAAAAAATAATGATTCAGAGTCAATCATTTGCCAATCCTATCAATCAGGATTGATACTAACCGTGCACAAATGCCATTGATGGCGATGGAGGATATCACCTACTTTATTCTGCCCCCCCACCAGCCTGCGCTGCCACCTGACCCGCTAACTCCATTTTTACATTAACATGAGCGTCCTGGTCTCACTAATTATGCCATCCCGAGCGACCGGGCGCAGGGAGGCCAAATCACATGCCGCCCCCGGCTACACGCGGATTAATTAGGTATCAAATTAATATTAAAGAGGGCACTACACCTAAAACACTAGTTCATCTGATGCAAAAAAGCGAAACCTGTGCAATTATCTGCTGGCGGGAGAAGAATTTTATCATTTATTTAATACGGAAATGTATATATCGCCAACAATTCATGTGGCGCTTTACATACTGTCATTCCCGTCACCCACTGAGCTTACAATCTAAGGTCCCTACCTCACATGTTTACACATTACAAAAGACAACACAAGAGACTGCAAATGTCTAGTACAGTGGTTTCCAAACTGTGGCCCTTTGCTTGCCTTTATCTGGCCCTTGGGGCACTATTCCTCTCACTGACATTACCAAAGGGGCAAGTTCCTGCCAATGACACCCAATAGTGGGGCATAATTTCTGCCACTGACCCAAACAGTTGGACAATATTCCTCCCGCTGAGACCAATGATGGGACAATATTCACAAGATCACAATGGTGTCACAATGGTACCTCCCAACTATGGTGGTCACAATGGTGTCACAATGGTACCTCCCAACTATGGTGGTCACAATGGTGTCACAATGGTACCTCCCAACTATGGTGGTCACAATGGTGTCACAATGGTACCTCCCAACTATGGTGGTCACAATGGTGTCACAATGGTGCCTCCCAACTATGGTGGTCACAATGGTGCCTCCCAACTATGGTGGTCACAATGGTGCCTTCCAACTATGGTGGTCACAATGGTGTCACAATGGTGCCTTCCAACTATGGTGGTCACAATGGTGTCACAATGGTGCCTCCCAACTATGGTGGTCACAATGGTGTCACAATGGTGCCTCCCAACTATGGTGGTCACAATGGTGCCTCCCAACTATGGTGGTCACAATGGTGTCACAATGGTGCCTCCCAACTATGGTGGTCACAATGGTGCCTCCCAACTATGGTGGTCACAATTGTGTCACAATGGTGCTGTGGGCTGAGGAGGGAGAGGTCAAGGGTTAAGGGTGCACTTTATGGGTTATGTTAGTATTAAGGGTTAAGGTCAGGTTGGGGTTTCAGGAGGTAAAAATGTATTTTAAGGAAATAAGTTTAGGGGTGAAGGGATCGCAGTGCTAAAAGCTAAAGTACCGAGAAAGTAAAGCTAAACAACACAGAGAAGTATATGAAAGCCTGCTGGTCTCATGGGGAAAGCTCCACTGTGATGTCATCATCCACCTATGAGATGTTTTTCTGCTCCCCCACCCTTTCCCTCCACCCCAGACTTGTTTATTGACTGACTTGGCGAGGGAAAGCCCAATTAACCTCCTTCCAGCCAAAGTCCGAGATCTTCACCTGACTGCGAGATGAGCCCATAAATGATAGCGAGCTCCTCCGGTCATAAAACACACTGACGTCACTCATCAGCTGTGCTCTCCAGCCACCTTCATATCCATCCCGGACTATATATAAACTGAACTGTGACCCGGGGCCACGGTGACACCATCCTACACAGATAACCTACCTACTGACTGTACAAGCCACCTCCTGCACCACACATCACTGTCTTACTGAACTATCATTGCACAGATGAACACACACAGGCCAATTTACTAAAGGAGTTGAGAATTCTCACTCACACAAAAAATGATGTGCGTATTCACTTAATTTATTAAATCACATGGGATGGGGGGTGCACAGAGACATGGGATGGGGGGGGGGGATACACAGAGACCTGGGATGGGGGGGGGGGGGAACACAGAGACCTGGGATGGGGGGGAAACACAAAGACCAGGAATGGGGGGGAAACACAGAGACCAGGAATGGGGGGGAAACAGAGAACTGGGGTAGGGAAACACAGAGACATGAGATGGGGGGGGAACGCAGAGACATAGGATAAGGGGGACACAGAGACATGGGATAAGGGGGACACAGAGACATGGAACGGGGGGAACACAGAGACATAGGATAAGGGGGACACAGAGACATGGGATAAGGGGAACACAGGGACATGTGATGGGGGGGAACACAGAGACATGGGACGGGGGGAACACAGAGACATGGGATGGGGGGAACACAGAGACATGGGATGGGGGGGAACACAGAGACATGGGATAAGGGGAAACGCAGAGACATGGGATAAGGGGGGAACACAGAGACATGGAACGGGGGAACACAGAGACATAGGATAAGGGGGACACAGAGACATAGGATAAGGGGAACACAGGGACATAGGATGGGGGGAACACAGAGACATAGGATGGGGGGGAACACAGAGACATGGGACGGGGGAAACACAGAGACATGGGATGGGGGGAACACAGAGACATGGGATGGGGGGGAACACAGAGACATGGGATGGGGGGGGAACACAGAGACATGGGATAAGGGGACACAGAGACATGGGATAAGGGGGACATAGAGACATGGGATGGGGGGGAACACAGAGACATGGGATAAGGGGGACACAGAGACATGGGATAAGGGGGACATAGAGACATGGGATGGGGGGGAACACAGAGACATGGGATAAGGGGGGCACAGAGACATGGGATAAGGGGGACACAGAGACATGGGATAAGGGGGGCACAGAGACATGGGATAAGGGGGGCACAGAGACATGGGATAAGGGGGACATAGAGACATGGGATGGGGGGGAACACAGAGACATGGGATAAGGGGGACACAGAGACATGGGATAAGGGGGACATAGAGACATGGGATGGGGGGGAACACAGAGACATGGGATAAGGGGGGCACAGAGACATGGGATAAGGGGGACACAGAGACATGGGATAAGGGGGGCACAGAGACATGGGATAAGGGGGGCACAGAGACATGGGATAAGGGGGGCACAGAGACATGGGATGGGTGGAACACTAGCAAAATGTAAACACTTGTCTTATTTGGTGGACAGTACCACTGCGGGAACATAACCCAGAGTTAACAGGTCCTCGCGGCAGCAGCACGCATCGCATACGGTTGTGACGCATTGGTTTGGCATTTTAACAGCGGGTATGGAGGGGACATCGCCTCCCAGACGCCTGTCAACTGCTCTCTGAAAAATGATCCACTGTTAACTGCTTTTCACATGGCCTCCTAGAACTACTGTCTATGAGAATGAGCCCTAACAATCACAGTGTCATATAACAGATGAGGATTGGAAGTGTGCCGATCACAGATATCACTCCAATGAAGCCTTCTATAATCAACATCACGTCTGCTTTAAAAAAATGATAACATTTGGGGCCCCATTTTGCACAGCTGGGGCCCCTAGTCAGAACGTCATCATAGGACCCTGCTGTGTGTTCTACCATAAACATTAATAAAATGATGTCTGCTTATAATTTCCGCAATGTTCCCCGTGTGCCAAAAGATATTTTCAGACGCGGCCCAGCGGCACCCCAAGGTGCGCAGATGGATGTGATTACAGGAAAGGCCCGCCTATCCCCTCATATGCCGAAATTATTACCATGATCCGATCAATGGGAAGAGCTCCATTTGTATTATTTATCGGCTGCAGATTTTCAGAGTATAATTGTATAATTGCAATTACCGGAAACCTGTCATGACCGAAAAACGGCAACTTCCGATGGCAACCATTTCAGAGTTTTTTAGACTGTCCTTGTCATCCTCTGATCTCCCAGCCAAAGCAAAAAAACTATGTCTGACCACCATACTGACCACCATACTCCATCCATTACGGATTGTGACACCGAGGAGGTTCCTCTTCAAGAAGTTCAATGGTGGCTGATGATCTAGTACAGAGATATGTGGCCCTTTGCTTTCCTTTATCCAGACTTTGGGGTACTATTCCTCCTACTGACACCAATGGGTAACTATAACTTCCACTGACACCAATGGGGAACTATACCTTCCACTGACACTAATGGGGAACTATACCTTCCACTGACACCAATGGGGAACTATACCTTCCACTGACACCAATGGGGAACTATACCTTCCACTGACACCAATGGGGAACTATACCTTCCACTGACACCAATGGGGAACTATACCTTCCACTGACACCAATGGGGAACTATACCTTCCACTGACACTAATGGGGAACTATACCTTCCACTGACACTAATGGGGAACTATACCTTCCACTGACACCAATGGGGAACTATTCCTTCCACTGACACCAATGGGTAACTATACCTTCCACTGACACCAATGATGGGGAAGTATACATTCCACTGGCATCCATGATGGGACACTATTTCTCCCACTGACAGCAATGGTGAACTATTCCTCCTACTGAAACCAATGATGGGGAACTATACCTTCCACTGACATCAATTATGGGGAACTATACCTTCCACTGACATCAATGATGGGGAACTATACCTTCCACTGACATCAATGATGGGGAACTATACCATCCACTAGCATCAATGATGGGGAACTATACCTTCCACTGACATCAATGATGGGAAACTATACCTTCCACTGACATCAATGATGGGGGAACTATACCTTCCACTGACATCAAAGATGGGGAACTATACCTTCCACTGGCATCAAGGATGGGACACTATTTCTCCCACTGACGCCAATGGGGAACTTCTCCTCCCACTGAAACCCATTGGGGAACTATTCCTTCCACTGACACCAATGATGGGACACTATTTCTCCCACTGACACCAATGGGGAACTATACCTTCCACTGACACCAATGATGGGGAACTATTCCTTTTTACTGACACCAATAGGGAACTATACCTTCTGCTGGCATCGATGATGGGACACTATTCCTCCCACTGACACCAATGGGGAACTATACCTTCTGCTGGCATCAATGATGGGACACAATTTTTTTCCACTGACACCAATGATGGGGAACTGTTCCTCCTACTGATACCAATGATGGGGAACTATTCCTCCTACTGATACCAATGATGGGGAACTATTCCTTCCACTGACACCAATGATGCGGCACTATTCCTTCTACTGACACCAATGCTGGGGCACTATACCTCCAAAAGACACCAATAATGAGGCACTATTTCTTCCACTGACATCAATGATGGGGCACTATTCCTCATACTGACACCAATGATGGGGCACTATTCCTACTACTAACACCAATGATGGGGCACTATACCTCCAATAGACGCCAATAATGAGGCTCTTTTCCTCCCACTGACACCAGGGATGGGGCATTATGCTTCACCCCTATGACTAAACCCTGTGGGTGGGACGAAACACCTTAGTGGCAATGGACAAGGAGGAGTCAAGGGCTGAAGCCGCTTTGACTTTCCTTCACACTCAAGCGGTTTTGCTGGAACATGACATGTCGTCCTTTCCCTTTCCTCATCTGCCGTCACGCGTGCGCACCCATACACACACCAATACGAATTACTCCTCACAAAAAAACAAAAAGTTATTTAAAAGTCTATTTCATTTTTTTACAATGCATCCCGTCCACCGCCAATTTCCCACTGTATTCAGAACGCGGCTCATGACGCCGGCCGCCATCTGCTTTTTCTATGTAAATACAGTCACACCGGCTTTACGTACATCCCCCCCCCCACCCCCCCAAGCTTCAATTATTAGCGCCTTTAGGCATCTTGCCCAAAATCCATTTCCTCTCACGGGCCGCTCTCCTGAAATAGAAAGGAAACGCATTAAGGAGAGACGCCGCCGCCGCTACGGAAAAGAAAGGGTTATGTAAGAAGGTTGGGGGGGGGGGGATAAGTGGAAAAAAAATAAAAACTCCACAGTGCTGCAGCCAAACCAAGCCTACAGGCAAAACATAGATTTTATTTACAGCATGGCCTAAATACTGGCATGATAAAAGCAGGTGATTGCCGGATGACATTTGGCTTTGTTTACCGCGGTATAACCCATCAGCTCACTCAAAGGGATCAATACAGAGAGAGATTCGGATTGTGCGGATCAAACAGAATACCTTTGTTCAGCCACTTGGGCTTCGGCTCTGAGCAAACAGGAAAGGCAGCGCAACAATCCCGGTTTAGCAAGCAGAGGGGGAGGGGGAGGGAAAAAATTATACATTGCTTACTTTTTGTTTGTTATTTTGCTTCGGCTCGACTATTCCGAAAAAATAAATAAAAATAAATAAAAAATAAATAAAAACGTTATACTTTTCAGAGCTCTGCAGAGAGGAGGCGAAACGACGTGATGACGTCGCTTACTGGTTTATTAATGACGGCTTTTGGCCACCCCCCCCCCCCTCGACCAGAATGAAATATTATACGTCAATGCAAATTTACAGCGATATTACACCCAAAATCAAATATTTTACGTTGCGGCTTATTTCACGTCATTAAAAAAAATAGTTTTTCTCAACATGATTCTTGTTAAGCTGGCCTTGCCCACACACGATCGTGATAAAAAAAACACTCAAGCAAAGCGCGGTGACGTACAACACGTACAACGGCACTATAAAGGGGAAGTTCCATTCGAATGGCGCCAACCTTTGGGCTTGATCATGTAACTTTCCCCCGTCTCATAACTTGCTTCTGAGCATGCGCGTTTTTTTCCCCCCTCGTTAAAGCCTACACACGACCGTATTTCACAACGTGAAAAACGACGAGAAAAAATAGAGCAGGTTCTAAATTTTTAACGGACATTTTTCTTGTCGCAGTGATTCCACTTACGATTCCAATCTCCTCCCCCCCCCCCCCCGGTGTGAACGGAGCCTAAAGCTTTATTTGTTTGTTCTTTGAATAAGAAACATGTTAGACTACACTAAGGTCAGTTCACACTAGATGCGTGAAATCACAGCGAATTCGCTGCAAATTTGAACCACATCTAAATCACAAAGGTGAACAGATTGGCTCCTCCCCCTTGCTCCAGGGGATCCTCCCCCTTAAACATTGCCCCCAGATAGAGCTGCTTGCCTGGATTCTGATATAAGGGGGACTCTGATGGGGACCCTGAAGAAAGGGGGGGGGCTCTGATGGGGACCCTGAAGAAAGGGGGGGCTCTGATGGGGACCCTGATGTAGGGGGGGACTCTGATGGGGACCCTGATGTAAGGGGGGGACTCTGATGGGGACCCTGATGTAAGGGGGGACTCTGATGGGGACCCTGATGTAAGCGGGGACTCTGATGGGGACCCTGATGTAAGCGGGGACTCTGATGGGGACCCTGAAGTAGGGGGGACTCTGATGGGGACCCTGAAGAAAGGGGGGGGCTCTGATAGGGACCCTGATGGGGGCCCTGATGTAAGGGGGGACTCTGGTGGGGGCCCTAATGTAAGGGGGGACTCTGGTGGGGACCCTGATGTAAGAGGGGGACTCTGGTGGGGACCCTGATGTAAGGGGGGGGACTCTGATGGGGACCCTGATGTAAGGGGGGGACTCTGATGGGGACCCTGATGTAAGGGGGGGACTCTGATGGGGACCCTGATGTAAGGGGGGTCTCTGATGGGGACCCTGATGTAAGGAGGACTCTGATGGGGACCCTGATGTAAGGGGGACTCTGATGGGGACCCTGATGTAAGGGAGGTCTCTGATGGGGACCCTGATGTAAGGGAGGTCTCTGATGGGGACCCTGATGTAAGGGGGGACTCTGATGGGGACCCTGATGTAAGGGGGGGACTCTGATGGGGACCCTGATGTAAGGGGGACTCTGATGGGGACCCTGAAGTAGGGGGGACTCTGATGGGGACCCTGAAGTAGGGGGACTCTGATGGGGACCCTGAAGTAGGGGGGACTCTGATGGGGACCCTGAAGTAGGGGGGACTCTGATGGGGACCCTGAAGTAGGGGGGACTCTGATGGGGACCCTGAAGTAGGGGGGACTCTGATGGGGACCCTAAAGTAAGGGGGGACTCTGATGGGCACCCTAAAGTAAGGGGGGACTCTGATGGGCACCCTAAAGTAAGGGGGGACTCTGATGGGCACCCTAAAGTAAGGGGGGACTCTGATGGGGACCCTAAACTAAGGGGGGACTCTGATGGGGACCCTAAACTAAGGGGGGACTCTGATGGGGACCCTAAACTAAGGGGGGACTCTGATGGGGACCCTAAAGTAAGGGGGACTCTGATGGGGACCCTAAAGTAAGGGGGGACTCTGATGTAAGGGGGAACTGAGATATAAAATGGGAACTCTGAGGGTGATTTTTTTCAGCCCCCAAACATTTGTAAACCATACAATGTGCCCCCCCCCCCCACACTACAAGGTTTGGAGGGCCCTGCTTAGGGTTGGGGTGACTTTCACAATGAAAGTCGTGCAGTGATAATCCCGCCTCACCAACTGTCCAATGAGTGATGAGGAAAAATATCTGAGAAAGGTTCATCCAACCGCGACTCCCCGATCGAATCCATTCCACAGAAGATCCGGATATCGGACGCAGAAGATTTGCGCAGATCAGACACGCCCACAAACAAATATTTATACCCCGGATTCCGATCGCTCGCACCTCCACCCTCGGCTCCTCTACATTGGGGTGCGTGTATCTGCAGAGCGATGGCGGCGTTCTACCTTTGTGCTCTTACAGACGAGACCCCTTCCTGCCCCCACACAGAGACCAGCCTGAGCTTTTAGTAACTTAGAGACGGCGGCGTCTCTCTCCACTCCACAAAATCCAGACAAAGGAGCCGCAGGTCACATGGGGGGGGGGGGAGATGTTCTCATCGTCCACAACCGACCCCAAACTGGGGACAGAGCGCCGAAGAACGCCGCTGCGCCTCTCACATCGCACATAAAAGACCGCCGAGCGCTAGAAATGCTCCAAAACGCCATCTCCGAGGAAATCTAAGGGGTCGTTTGAAGCAGAACTCCGGACAGAAATAGATAAAAAAAACGTGTCTGCTGCAATATTCACCATTATAGTCACCTCTCGTCCAGAGATTTCCCCTGCAGTACTTTTTTCTTCCACTAGATGTCCTCAGTCTCTTAGCCAGCATATTCAACCCACTTCCTCTGAGCCCAGGTCATCCCGGACCCGCCTCCAGCCAGCGACTGGACAGTGAAGAAGAAGCACTGAGGAGCTCATCTCTTTGTCACTCTGCTTCCTCTTCCTATCAGCATGCTTGTTAGCACATGAACTGACTGGCCCCTTGTGCCGCTTCTCCCTCTCCAAGCCTGAGCTCTGCTGTACAGGAACTGCAAGAGGCTGACACCAGGACAGGTAACGGTACTTCTACTAAACCCTGGAACCTGTATTCACTATATCTGGTCTCCCACAGCACACAGAACATGGAAATGCAATAGATTTAGGCCCCTTTCACACAACCGCAATTTCAAATTTGCGTGATTTTGCCGCGATTTTGATGCAATTTCAGGGAATGTCTGTGTAAACTTGAGGTCTAAGGACCTCAACTCGCATCAAAGTCAGAGCAAAGTAGTACAGGGACTAATCTGAAGTCGCACATATTGGAACGGTACTCATTGGAAATCGCAGTGGAAGTCCCAAGTCGCAGGACAAGTGTGAAAGGGGCCTTAGTAAGTATAAACTGCTAAATACCTTTCGTCATCAGCAGTATATAGCAGTCTTATGAAGTGATGATAAGGTTAAAGCTTGTAGGAGGAGTTTTCATTCTCCTCTGACTGTCCTATAAGGCTGCAGGACCCCTGACCCTCTGTCCGGGCAGTGCTGATTGCTCACATGCACGCTCCCAAAAAAAAAACTCTCTAGCAACACACACCAAACCGAGCATGTGCAGAGTGACTGCAAGGTTCTGTATTATCAGGAGATGGATTGGGGACAGTGGAAGAAGGGGAGGATCAGAGAAGACAGAATCAAACAGCCTTTTTACACAATGCAGAGAATTAACCCCTTAGGTCCCACAGTGAGTATAACAAGCATGCTTTACTGCATATACACACTGATTTTACTGTTGTGGGTTTAGTAACAGTTTAACGTATTCATGATTAGAGCTGCATTGAGTTCTGAACTCCGGGATAAGCAAATATTATCCAAATCCATTCCTCATGTGTGTTCTTCCAGAAATCTCGGTGTGATTTGTGTATTTCCTCCAGATCTGTGCGGTAATCCAGTGTGAGACTTTTCCTGTAATGAAGACCGATCACTGCTGCTCTCTCTCCTTGTGCAGAGTGACTGGTCTTGTCTCCGCCCCCTCCTGCAGTTTTCTATAGGCAGCCTGCAGTGGGTGGAGCCTGATGGGCCCCTCCCACAGCTCTGCTTTCTGCACAGGCTATGTACAGCACCAGTGATGAGGTCCCAGATACTTTTACAAAGTAGCAATTGAGGAATATGTGTCATTTAAAGATTGTGAGGTCAGAGTTCAGCTGACTTGCTGCAGCTTCTAATGCAAATCGTGAGAAGCTCACAGTGTGCAGTGAAATCCGAATCAGTTATTTCAGCGCAAGGGGAGGAGCCGGTACATCTATCTATACAAGGCAGGAGTTCAGCTTTAAATATAACAATGTATCAGATGTTTAGAGCAACACGCGGCTTATACAGAAACAAAAACAAATATCAGATGAAGGATATTTGTAATAAAAAGTAAATATTACACATAAATAAAATAAAATAAAATAAATAGAATAAAATAAATGTTACACATAAATAAAATAAAATAAAATAAATAAATAGAATAAAATAAATGTTACACATAAATAAAATAAAATAAAATGAAATAAATAAATAGAATAAAATAGATGTTACACATAAATAAAATAAAATGAAATAAATAAATAGAATAAAATAGATGTTACACATAAAATAAATAAATAGAATAAAATAAATGTTACACATAAATAAAATAAAATAAAATGAAATAAATAAATAGAATAAAATAGACGTTACACATAAATAAAATAAAAAAAATAAAAAAAATAAATAAATGTTACACATAAATAAAAAATAGAATAAAATAAATGTTACACATAAATAAAATAAAATAAATAGAATAAAATAAATGTTACACATAAATAAAATAAAATAAATGTTACACATAAATAAAATAAAATAAATAGATAGAATAAAACAAATGTTACAGAAATAAAATAAATTAAATGTTACACATAAATAAAATAAATGTTACACATAAATAAAATAAAATAAAATAAATGTTACACATAAATAAAATAAAATAAAATAAAATAAATAAAATAAATGTTACACATAAAATAAAATAAAATGTTACACATAAATAGAATAAAATAAAATGTTACAAATAAACAGAATAAAAAAAAATGTTACAAATAAACAAATAGAATAAAATAAATATTACATAAATAAAATAAAATAAATAAAATAAAATAAAATAAATGTTACACATAAAATAAAATTAAATGTTACACATAAATAGAATAAAATAAAATGTTACACATAAATAAAATAGAATAAAATGTTAGAAAGAATAAAGTTGTAAAATATGTTGGTATTATTTATGCTCCGCCCACACTGGTTGCGATTTCAGATGCGACTTGAGCTGCACAGGATGCACAACAATAGAAATCACTTTGTTTTTTTTATGATGTCCAATCACATCAATGCAACTTCGCATGGCGTACTTTTGAAAAAAGGTTCCTGTACCACTTTGGTGCGATTCCGCTGCGATTTTGGGCCTCTAGAATATGAAAATCACATCCAAGGAACACTACATAATCGCACTGAAAATCTGATCAAAATGGGAGGGCAGCACTTGATGCGTTTTACAGCGTTCCAGTCCAGTCCAGTGCAGGAAAAATGCGGCATGTTCTACTTTTCGTTCTGAAACTGCCGGCACTGGTGTGAACTCTGCTGCCATAAAAACCATATAACCTTCTTTGCATGTGGTTTTGATGCAGAAAATAAAAAGCGCACTGGACTGCATGTGGAGTGAACCGGCTCTTAATACCTGTGTGAAGTGTGGCATGCGCTGAGAATGCACCAACCAATCAGAAGGCTTCTCTTCATTGAGCAGGCTGCAATGTGATTGGCTGTTGAGGGGTGACATTCTTTCTCCGGACACAATGGGGTGAATTTACTAAAGGCAAATAGACTGGGCACTTTGCGGTTGCTCCAGAGCTTAGTAAATAAGGAAAACCTTCACTTTGCAATGAACACCCAATCACATGCAGGGAAGATTAAAACCAGCATTTTTACTTGCACGTGATTGGATGATGGAAGTCAGCAGAGCTCTCCCTCATTTGCTAAGCTCTGGAGACGTTGCACTTGCTCAGTCTATTTGCCTTTAGTAAATCCTCCCCATTGTCCGTCAGGAAATACTTTTGCAACAACAAGTCAAAAGGAATAGAAAGAAGTTCCCTCGGCATTGTTCACACATGGAAGGATCTAAAATAACATCCCATGTATCAATCCAGGCGGAGAAAGAGGCGCTCCATACACAGGCATGCCAGACCGCAGGAAGGACCTCCAGCATCTAATCATTTATTAAAGGAGACGTCCACCCCGGGGGGGGGGGGGGGGAATCGCCGGATAGGATACTCACAGGTCCAATCATCCAATCCAACAAAACCCATCTTATTGCTCAGGGATAAAGTGTAAATAGGGGAGCTATTTACAGTGTGTGTGCGCTAGAAGCTGCAGCACGTTAGAGACCATCTTGTTTTCCTGGCTGGAGGACATCCAACATTATCTAGCCCACACATACAACAAGCCCCGTAGACCCCCCCCCCCCCACCAGCAATTTCATAGGCCCCAACCCCCACTCCGCAATGCGGCAGCCCTCAAAACCCCCTGCCCCCCACCCTTGTCTCAGTACCCCCGCCTCCCAGAGAGGACCCCACCCCACTCACCATCCACACACCTGCCTCAGCAGAGAGGAGGCACACACCTCCCCCAACACCCCCCCCCCCCCTTGTCTCCTCAAAACCACCAGACACCCCCTACACACCCATCCCCACCCAATCTCAGCAATCAGCACCACTCCACCCCCCACACCCCAACCCCTCACCATAGCAAGCACCACCCAGAGACCACCCCCCCCAAATCCCCCCACCACAGCCCTCAGCAGCAGCACAGACCCCCTTGTCTCCATCCCCACCTTGTCTCACCCCCCTCTCCAGAACCAGGATGCCACCCCTCCTACACCACCCCACCTCCTTGTCAAAGCAGCGCACCCACAAGAAACTCCTCCTACAGCCCCTAGCCAGAAGAACACCCACCACACCCCAGCCCCACATTGTCCCACCCCCACCTTGTCCCAACAGTCGACACCAGAGAGGAGGACGAAACTCCCCGACACCCCCAACTCCTCTCTAAACCCCCCCCCTCCCTCGTCTTACAGGTCCTTAGTATTTAGCCTCCTTGTCTCTGCCTCCCCAGGTCTCAGCATTTAGCAGAATCCAGGAGCTGACTCCAGCCCTCCTCCGCTCCTCCTCCAGACCCTGCACTTTCTGCTTCCCAGCCCCCCCCCAGCACAAGGTGGGGTGTACTGTGATGTAAGAGGGTGGGGGGTGCTGACTGATGGTGGAGGGGGGGCTCTTGACATTCAATGTAAGAGGGGGGGGGGGTGTTCTGTTTCACAGATCCAATCATAATGTTGATGTGATCCCCCGATCTAGCCCTTTCCTCCCCAGCCTGGCCCGCCCCTTTCATTCATTGGATTCCAGTCCTGTCAATCATAAAGCCTCAGCATGACATGTGGGCGTTACCCTGGGAGGTCTTCATGCAAATACAGCCTGTCTGGGAACACCCACTATACTTATAGAAGCAAATGCCGCATTTTGGCCCCTCCCATCCCTGATTGTATTTAAAGTAGAAAGTAACAGCAAAAAAAAAATAAAAATAAAAAAAAGTTTCTACAGAAATGTGACTCACAGAGCCCCCATCCCCCCCCCCCTTATCAATAGAACAGACAGATTAAGTTTTCAGAAAGTTTCTCCAGCAGGTTTTGTTTGGTCAGGTGACCGACCGCCGCGCAGCGCTGGGATATCCCGACTACCATTCCTCTTCCAGAGGGAACGCAGCAGCTGCCAAAGTCTCTCAGAGGGGGGCTCAGAAAATAGTTCCCGACCTCTGACCCCCGCACTGCCTCCATAGTGCCCTCCCCCGCCCATCACAACAAACATCAACTTTACACCACAAACGCAGTCCGGGCGCCTTCTGGATACATTTCTCGCTTTTTAAAGTTCAGGTTTTTTTTATGCTTTTTCAATGCGTTCCAGTGCAAGCTTCCAGCATTTATTTTTTTTGCTTTATTAAGTTTTAGTGCATTTTTTATGTGTTTTGCCACATTCCAGTGCAGTTCCTTGCAGAAAAAAGCGGCCTGGTCAACTTTTGTTGACTGCACTGGTGCGAACTTTGTCATTGTAATCCATGCTGCATTTTTTTCTACAAGTAATTCTACTGTAATGCGGCAAAATGCATTAAAAAACATCTAAACACATCAAAAATACATCAGAATGCAATATATATATAAAAAAAAGGAAAAATTAAGAAAAAAATTATAAAAATAAATGAGAAAAAAAAAAGAAAAAACGCACATGAAACACATCATAATCGCGAAAAAAAATGCAGCAGAATGCATTATACACACAAAAAAAAAGGAAAAATAAATAAATAAGAAAATAAAAATAGGAAAAAACGCACACGAAACACATCATAATCGCGAAAAAAATGCAGCAAAATGCATTATACAAAAAAAAAAAGGAAAAAAAACTAAATAAATGAGAAAAGAAAATAAAAATAGGAAAAAACGCACATGAAACACATCATAATCGTGAAAAAAATGCAGCAGAATGCATTATACACAAAAGCAAGCAAGGAAAAAATAAATAAAAAATATAGGAAAAATCACGTTTGGAAAAATCATAAAACCGGTAAAAAATGCACCAGGATGCATTAAGTGCTGTGCAAACTGTTAGCGCTATATAAATCCTGTATAAAAACAAAAAAAAGGAAAATTAAGAAAATAACAAATAAATAAAAAAAGGAAAAACCGCATATGGAACACATCATAAATGCATCAAAAATGCACCAGAATGCATTATAAAAAAAAAAAAAAAAAGGAAAATTAAGAAAACGAATAAAAATAAAAAATGCATATGTATGAATGTGAGTTAGGGACCTTAGATTTGTAAGCTCCTTGAGGGCAGAGACTGATGTGATTGTACAATGTATATGTAAAGCGCTGAGCAAATTGACAGGGTTATATAAGTACCATAAATAAAATAAAAAACTACAAGAACACATTTGTAACACATCAAAAATGCATCAAAATGCATTATATTGGGAAGAAATAAGCAAGGAAAATGAAAAAAAAAATGTAATTATTTTTTTTCTTAGGAAAAACGCATTTGGAAAAAATCATAAACGTGTCAAAAATGGACCAGAATGCAATATTAAAAAAAAAAACTAGGACAGTTTATAAAAAAAATATAAAAATAAATAAATAGGAAAAATGCATTTGGAAAAAATCATAAACGTGTCAAAAATGGGCCAGAATGCAATATTAAAAAAAAAAAAACAAGGACATTTTATAAAAAAATATAAAAATAAATAAATAGGAAAAATGCATTTGAAACACATAAACACGTAACAAATGCACCAGAATGTATTATAAAATAAAAAAAAAAACAACAAGGAAAATGAAGAAAAAAAAAAGGAAAAAACGCATTTGGGACACATCAAAATTGCATAAGAAAAACGCACCAGAATGTATTATATATACAAAATTAAAAAAAACAAGGAAAATTAAGAAAAAAAAACAGGAAAAATGCATTTGGGACACATCAAAATTGCATAAAAAACGCACAAGAATGCATCTAAAACATTTCAAAAGCACGCATGCAGAAATGCATCCACACTGTCCTGAGATCCAGCTTTAAATGATCCCACCCCAAGCTGACCGGATAGGACAAACACACAAATCTATTGCGACTGAACCCATTTCTGCCATCTTTTCCACCAAAGAGGTTCTGCAGCAGCCACAAGTATTATATAATTGATGTAAACTCCTATCACTAGTATCAGTAAGAAATAGCGCAGCTCTGCGTTTTCTTAGGCGACATCCTTGCCGCAGCCCTAGAATTAATCTTAAATGTGAATTGAGCTGCCCGGAATTTTATTCAAAATGATTCCATATCATCTGCTTTACTTTGCAGCGGCCAATCAGAATCTGCTGCTATTATTTTAGGGGGAAAAAAAAAATTGCCGCTGTGCGCTTTTTATAAATCAGTCGCACCACCATCTATATTTAACTTCATTCTAAACCAACAGCTAAAAGTGTCCCCGTCCAGCGCCCTTCCCCCCCGCGCTGACACAGACAGCCGTCTCCGCCCCCCCCCCCCTAACAAGTCACGGTGACAGAGTGACACCGGCCGGCGGAAGTGTCATGGCGAGGACCTTGCAATGGCCGAGGGTAACTCCTCAAGGTGTGAGATTCCTGGCATAGCTGAAGAGGCAGGAGATTATTCAGTGCTATGTCTATGGAGTCTATTGGGGGGGCGGGGCGGGTACAGGGGGGATTATTTTAGCGCCACCTGCTCAGTCACAGAAGGGAGTTTAGGGGAGAAATGTGCGTGCGCGCCGCAGAAGACGAGCCGATCTGAGAGCGAGCCAAACTCCTGAGAACGTTACATTGTTACACAGGGCTGAAGTCTTAGGTAGCAAAACCATGAAGGGCCCCTCCACCTCTAATCTCTCTTGGGGCTTCGGCTTCAACACACATAAGGTGCTTGTAAACCCTTACTGACCACTTAGGCCTACAGGTAAGTCTAGATTAAGACTTACCTGTAGGTGCAACAAATATCTCCTAAACCTACACGGTTAAGGAGATATTTGCAGAAAAGACTGCACCGGTGTCTACGGCGCATGTGCACTGAGTGTGCCACTAGTGAAGCCGATCGTGCCTTCACTGCCGACTCCCGCGCGCATGCATGGGAGTGACATCATCGCTGCTCCGGCCAGTCACAGCGCCTGAGCAGAGATACCTGGAAGTCACTCCAGGAGAGATGGCGGTGGTGGAGGAGGTGATCCCAGATGGCTTCGGGGGCTTCGATCTCAGGTAAGTAATTCATAAAGAGCTAGTATGCTTTGCATACTAGCTCATTATGCCTTTCTCTTGCAGGGATTTTTTTTTTCAGGATTTTTTTAAGAGGGTTTACTTCCTCTTTAAACATGGCTTTGGACAGGCTGAACACCAGTTAAAGCCCTCGTCACTAAATAAAATGGTTAGATCCTGTTTACACCTTGTTTTTGCTTGGTGCTTCGATGAGGCTTTGGTGGGGCTTCAATGAGGCTTTGGTAGGACTTTGGTGGGGCTTCAATGAGGCTTTGGTGGGGCTTCAATGAGGCTTTGGTAGGACTTTGGTGGGGCTTCAATGAGGCTTTGGTAGGGCTTTGGTGGGGCTTCAAAGAGGCCTTGGTAAGGCTTTGGTGGGGCTTCAATGAGGCTTTGGTAGGGCTTTGGTGGGGCCTCAATGAGGCTTTGGTGGGGCTTCAATGAGGCTTTGGTAGGGCTTTGGTGGGGCTTCAATGAGGCTTTGGTGGGGCTTCAATGAGGCTTTGGTAGGGCTTTGGTGGGGCTTTAATGAGGCTTTGGTGGGGCTTCAATGAGGCCTTGGTAGGGCTTTGGTGGGGCTTCAATGAGGCTTTGGTAGGGTTTTGGTGGGGCCTCAATGTGGCTTTGGTGGGGCTTCAATGAGGCTTTGGTAGGGCTTTGGTGGGGCTTCAATGAGGCTTTGATAGGGCTTTGGTGGGGCTTCAAGGAGGCTATGGTAGGGCTTTGGTGGGGCTTCAATGAGGCTTTGGTGAAGCTTCAATAGGGCTTCAATTAGTCTTTGGTGGAGCTTTGATAAGGCGCCGCAGGGGCTTCGGTGAGCCTTTGGTGAGGCTTCGATGAGCATTTGGTGAAGCTTCGATAAGGGTTTGTTGGGGCTTAGATGAGCCTTTGGTGAAAATGTCCAAAATGTCTTGGTATGTTGAAGCCTTAAGAGTTTCATTCACTGGAACTAAGGGGCCAAGCCCAACCCCTGAAAAACAACCCCACACCATAATCCCCCCCCCCCCCTCCACCAAATGATTTGGGCCCATGCACAAAGCAAGGTCCAAATCATTACATCTATGCATCAAGATAAAAAGCCTTCTGTGTGCAGCAGCCCCCCTAATACTTATCTGAGCCCCTTCTCTGTCCAATGATGTCCACGAGTCCCTCAGCAATACGGGACTCTCCCCCCTGTATGGCTGAGAAACAGCAGCCGCACAATTGGCTCCTGTGGCTATCAGTCCATGTCAGTTAGCCAATCAGGAGCGAGGCCGAAGGGCAGCTTTGTGTCCAAATGGATTCACAAAGTTGCAGCTCGGCTCAGGTGCCTCCATAGAAAGCTGCTTGCTGTGGGGGCACTCAACAGGAGGGAGGAGCCAGGAGCAGCAAAGAGGGACCCGAGAAGAGGAGGATCTGAGCTGGTCTTTACAAAACAAACTGCACAGAGGAGGTAAGTATAACATGTTTGTTATATTTTTTTTTTTAAACAAGACTTTACAATGACTTTAAACCCCCCCAGAAAAATCACTAAAGTGCGCTGGTTGCGTTTTGTTTAAGAGTTTGTAATAAATGGAAAGAAATGTCAGGCCCCTCTGGATCTGATTACACCCTGGCACCGGACGCAGAGTTATAGAGTTTTTATTTGTTGCCATGAATAAGATTTTGTTCAGAAGCCAAAAAAGTAGAAGAAAAAAAAAAAAAAGACATCCACAAACTACGCAACGGAGCCGGGGAGCGAGGAGGCCGATACGCTGCGGACACCGCGCTGGTTTTGGATACAGGGATTGGAGATTGGGGCCAGAATGATCTGTTTACTGGAAAGCTGGGCAGCTCCGGCGTGGCACCGCGACTGGCGGCTACAGGAGGAGGAGGAGGAGAAGCCAGGAGGCCGTGCTGTGCCAGCTCCACAAAGATGGCTGTTCATGTGCAAATCTTTACAAGATGCACTCCTAGATTGTGAGCTCTTCGGAGCAGGGCCCTCCGATCCCTCCTGTACTATCTCCCTTGTATACTGTAAAGTGCTGTGCAGACTGTATAATCATTTCCCATCCATTATCCACATTAATAAAGGGGAACTCCGGTCCCACATGTTTTCATTTAAATGTATTCCTCCATAGCCACTAGGGATAGAAATCCATCAGACGTCTTTACAGACCCGGATATTACCATGTAAAAGTAGCTGTGACCTCATCATTGTGCCGTACATAACGCAGAGCAGTGGGAGGGGCTCAGCCGGCTCCACCCACTACAGAAAACTACAGGAGGGGGCGGAGACAAGACCAGTCACCCTGCACAAGGAGAGAGAGCAGCAGTGAGCGGTCTTTGTAACAGGAAAAGTCTCACACTGGATTACTGCACAGATCTGGAAGAAATACACAAAGCACATGAGATTCCAGGAAGAATACACATGATGAATGGATTTAGAGGCGATCTCCATACCATAGCAGGGCGGAAGCGACGTCATTCATTCATTTTTTTTCGTTTTATTGCATTTTAGTGTAAATATGAGATCTGAGGTCTTTATGACTCCAGAGCTCATATTTAAGAGGACCTGTCATGTTTTTTTTTCTATTACAAGGGATGTTTACATTCCTTGTAATAGGAATAAAAGAAGTGACTTTTTTTTAAAAGGGACAGAATAAAAAAAAAAAATCTAAAATAAATCTGTTTTTTTTTTTTTTAAACACGCCCCCGTCCCGCCGAAATCGCACGCAGAAGCGAGCGCATATGAAAACGGTGTTCAACCCACACAAGTGAGGTATCGCCGCGATCGTTAGAGTGAGAGCAATAATTCTAGCTCTAGACCTCCTCTGTAACTCGAAACATGCAACCTGTTGAATTTTTTAAACGTCGCCTATGGAGATTTTTAAGAGTAAAAGTTTGTCGCCATTCCACGAGCGGGCGCAATTTTGAAGAATGACATGTTGGGTATCAATTTACTCGGCGTAACATTATCTTTCACAATATAAAAAAAAAATGTGCTAACTTTACTGTGTATTTTTTCTCAAAAAAAAGACCGCTGCACAAATACGATGTGACAAAGTATTGCAACGACCTCCATTTTATTCTCTAGGGTGTGGGAATTTTTTTTTATAATGTTTTGGGGTTCCAAGTAATTTTCTAGCGAAAAGAAATTGTTTTTAACTTGTAAACAACAAATCTCAGAAAGAGGCTCGAGGGTTAAGTGGTTAACTGAAGTAGCATTCAAGGTGAAGCAGGACTTAGGCTCCATTCACTTGTGCGAATTGTCATGCAATTTTGGACATGACAAATCGCACCTTATTCTTTTTTAATGGCTCCCGTTCAAATCGGTTCAACTTTACAGTGACTTTGAAGAGGTGCTTGCACTACTTTGGTGCATCTTTTGAAGCGACTTAGGTCCAGAGTGTAAAGACGCGCTGGAAGTTTTGCGACTTTGGAGTCACGCAGTTGTGAATGGAGCCTTATACATTTTGCTTCATGTGTTCACTTTAAAAAAAAAAAAAACGCGTCAGACGCTGCAAAATGTACGGCTAAATAGATAAAGGGCACCACAAGCATGGCATGTGTTTTTGCGCTTTTCATGAAATTGCACGATTCTGCAGATGTGCATGCGCTGTCACAATGTGAATGTGTCCTTAAAGTCGAAGGAGACGGGTCCGCAGATTGCACAACTTCCTGGAGCCATTTGTTGAGACGGCGTGGGAGGCGGGACGGGAACATGGGAGGAAAGTTTGTTTTTTCCTCTTCCATTGAATCTTGCTCAATTTATAGCCGCAATTTCCATCTAATGACAAAGGTGGAGTTTGGCTGGGCCATCATCCTAATTGCTGCGGACACAGAGTATGGATCAGAGGTTTATAGTCCAGGTGATGATGACTCCGGGTAAAGTCCAGTCCAGGGCTTCCTGCCAGCCGGTAATAAGGAGCTGGGTGTACCATGGAGACTCACTGTCTACTGTCACCGCCTAGAAGGTGTGAGCGCTGTGCCACCAACCCAAGATCACCCTCATAGCCCACATATGATGGCATCTGTGCCACCAAACCAAGATCACCCTCATAGCCCACATATGATGGCAAGAGGGAAGGAGAGAAAGATAGATAATGAGAAAGGTATTAGAGGAAGGAAAGGGAAAGGAAGGAAAAAAGAAGAGAACAAAGAAGATAAGAAAGGAATTAAGGAAGGAAGGAAGGAAGAACGGAGAGAAGGAAAGGAAGAAGAAGAGAAGGGAGGGAGGGAGGGAAGAAGGAGAGAAAGAAAGAAAGAAAGAAAGAAAGAAAGAAAAAGAAAGAAAGAAAAGAAAGAGATTATGAAGGAAGGAGAGAAAGGAGAGAAGGAAGGAGAGAAGGAAGGAAAGAAGGAAGGAGAGAAGGAAGGAGAGAAGGAAGGAGAGCAAGAAAGAAAGCAAGAAAAGAGATTATGAAGGAAGGAGAGAAAGGAGAGAAGGAAGGAGAGAAAGGAGAGAAGGAAGGAGAGAAGGGAGGAAGAAAGGAAGGAGAGAAGGGAGGAAGAAAGGAAGGAGAGAAGGGAGGAAGGAAGGAAAGAAGGAAGGAAGGAAAGAAGGGAGGAAGGAAGGAAGGAGAGAGAAGGGAAGAGAGGAGAGAGAAAGGAAGAGAGAAGGAAGTAAGGAGAGAAAAAAGGAAGTAAGGAGAGAAGGAAAGGAAGGAAGGAAGGAGAGAAGGAAAGGAAGGAAGGAAGGAGAGAAGGGAGGAAGAAAGGAAGGAGAGAAGGGAGGAAGGAAGGAAAGAAGGAAGGAAGGAAAGAAGGGAGGAAGGAAGGAAGGAGAGAGAAGGGAAGAGAGGAGAGAGAAAGGAAGAGAGAAGGAAGTAAGGAGAGAAGGAAAGGAAGGAAGGAAGGAGAGAAGGAAAGGAAGGAAGGAAGGAAGGAGAGAAGGAAAGGAAGGAAGGAAGGAGAGAAGGAAAGGAAGGAAGGAAGGAGAGAAGGAAAGGAAGGAAGGAGAGAAGGAAAGGAAGGAAGGAAGGAAGGAAAGAAAGAAAGAAAGAAAGAAAGAAAGAAAGAAAGAAAGAAAGAAAGAAAGAAAGAAAGAAAGAAAGAAAGAAAGGAGAGAAGGGAGGAGAGAAGGGAGGAAGGAAGGAATGAAAGAAGGGAGGAATGAAGGAGAGAGAAGGGAAGAGAGAAGGAGAGAGAAGGGAAGAGAGAAGGAAGTAAAGACAGAAAAAAGGAAGGAAGGAGAGAAGGAAAGGAAGGAAGGAAGGAAGGAGAGAAGGGAGGAGAAAAAGAAAGAAAGAAAGAAAGAAAGAAAGAAAGAAAGAAAGAAAGAAAGAAAGAAAGAAAGAAAGAAAGAAAGAAAAAAAGAAAGAAAGAAAAAAAGGGATAAAGGGGGAGAGAGAGAGACTGAGGGACAGAGAGAGAAAAAAAAAAAGATATAACATACTGAACACACAACATGCAAGTAAATAAAAATATCTGTAAAGCAGACACTACAGAAACAATGTAGCAGAAGATTCTGCCCCCATATCACTGATAATAATATTCTTAATAACGGCTGATTCTTTTCCCCCCTCACACGCGGTGTCAAAGTTCAGGGTGAAGTTCCTTGGAGTTTGCGTGCCCCTCATTCCCAGGGAAAGAAGACGAGCTCCCAGCGTCCCGTGTTGTCAGCGGGGACGTGAAAGGACACCTGTTGTGTCCCATGTTCCTTGACAAACACATTCAGTGTAACAATAAAAAAAAATGTCACGGGTAATTACCGCAGCATTTCATGGCCAGGCCCGGGGAAAAGAGTCCCCCATTGTGAGACAAAATGCCGCTCTGTATAATGGTTACACCATGTGTGACCCCTCGGAATATTTCCCTTTGTGGGAGAGGGGTGATGGGGGGGGGGGTCTGGTCTCCCAGCACCTTGTCCGGAGTGATGTGTCTCTGTGTGCGACAGGCCGCGCCATTCTGGAGCCAGACCAGGCACATGCCACCATGCAACGGCGGGCAGATTCTGGCGACAATTCCATGGAGGTACAAGGAGAGAAGAAATAACAGCGACATGTCGTGCCCTACATCCAGAATCACTCAAGGCAAAGATTAATCGCAGAGATTTTTGACACATTTAAAGCTGAATTTCGGGATAAGCAAATATTTTTATTATGTATTATTATTTATTTATTTTTCTTCTTATTATTTTTTTCTTATCATTATTTGTTTATTTTTATTATTATTATTTCTTTTTATTATCATTATTTGTTTCTTTTTATTATAATTTATGAATATAATTGCATTTAGTCAATATTTGCCAGATGCCCCTACAGCAGCGTTTTTAACGCTCAGTGTGCATGAGCCTTTCGGGGAGGTGTTCTGTAGTCCACAACGAGAGCTGGAAACAATGCAACTGATAAGTAGAGCACAAGCAGCAAGCACAGGAAGTTCTCGGCTCACTGGATTTTTGGCAGGATCAACAGGTATTGCAGCAACCGATATAACAAAATACTGGCGCATTCAGACCAAAACATTGTGTGTCACCAGGACAGGAAATGAAGGGAAATCTCCCCTATGGGGGACACAGGCAGCTACAAATAAATTGATATAGAGTGCTACCCCTTCTCTATACAAAGCTAAAAGGCCACACACAGGATATCTTCTGATCCAACCCCTGCAAAGGGCGATGGGTGACTAACGCTGACCAGTAACCTTTTTCCGGTGGAGGAGACACATGGCGGGATGTCGGCTCGGTCTATTTGTGTTGCCTGTCATTGATCGGTGATTGTGGCGTGCGCGGGCTCAGTGTACACACACACAGCGGCAGATCCCCTCCTGCTGATAGGTCAAGCTGTAATCAATCAATCAGCGACAGGCAACTGCGTCTTCTCATTTATACAAATGGAAACCATTGTCAGCAAACTCCCAAAATATTACAAGTCCTTACGGACCAGTCCAGGCAAAACGGATCGATCGGTTGTTGGTGGAGGCTGGAGAAACATGTCAAGGTTTCTAAAGTCTGGCACACGATCAGATTATCGGACACATTTTCGCCTGTTTTTTGTGGCAGGCTAGTCTCATATCGAAAGTGAAGAAAACTCAACGTCAACGCAAATCGCGATAAAAACACGGTACTTGTGTTTTGGATGCGGGTCCATTAAAAAAAAGCATGCAAAACGCTGCATTTTGCGGGAAAACGCACCTTTCCAAAACCGCAGAAACACAAAAATGAATTGATGTGAACAAGTTTCATGGGAAACCATGTTAAAAAAAAATTCCCTGCATTTCTGCAAAATGCATCAGAAAATGCATAGAGGCTTAGATCTGTTGGGATCTGTTGATCCCCCCACCTCATATGCATAATACTAGAGCTAATTAAGACAGAAGCCAATTAAAGCAGATATTCGCCCAATAAAACCATTTTTTTTCACCTGACTCCTCCCCCACCAAACTTTTTATTTTTCCCCAATTTTTTTGTGTGGATGTTATGCTCCCCTTGCCTCTGCCATCACCAGATTCCCCCCCGTTCTTCAGGACCCAGCAGAGACCTGCGGCACATCTGCGCACTTATAGGGTTTCAGAAGACAAATGAGAGACAAGGATAGAGCGTTGTCACCCTATAACAGGAAGTGCCTGAATGGGTCTCTCGATGGTGAGAACCTTAAAGCCTCGTACACACGATCGGATTTTCCGACAACAATTGTGTGATGGAAGGGTTTTGGCAGATAATCCAACCGTCTGTATGCTCCATCGGACAATTGTTGTTAGAATTTCCGACGAAAAATGTTGGATGGTCACACTCTCAAATTGTTCGAAAACAAATGTGTTCCGTCGGATTATCCGATCGTGTGTACACAAATCCAAAGTACAAACACGCATGCTCCGAACCAATGCTAACCATAAGACAACATTAGCAGAAGTTACCCAAAGGGTGGCGCTAAAGAGCATTTTTTTTTTGAAAAAACACGCCTTAGCGATAACGCTTACAAACAACATTTAACGTGCATTGACGCCAAGTCAAAAACGCTAATAAAATCAAGTTTTTAACGCGCTTTTTTTCCAGGCGTTTTTACTAGCTTTACAGACCATTTTTTAAAACATCTGTGTGTATGAGGCCTTAGTAATTACTAGGGTTGTCCAGATACCGATACTAGTATCGGTATCGGGACCGATACCGAGTATTTGCGGGAGTACTTGTACTCGCACAAATGCTCCCGATACCAAAATAAAATACTTTTTTTGTATTTATCAACATGTTCTGTGAAAATTATTTGAGTTTTTTACTACTGCGTGACAAGAAAATAATAATTTTTTATTAATTTTTACTCGTTTTAATTCTTTTATAATGTCTTGAGTTAGAGTTCTTCATAATTCTAAAGAAAATATCCTTAGTCTGTATTGTGGTTTGAAAACTGTCACATGACATTTAAAAAAAGTATCGGTATTCGGTATCGGCGAGTACATGAAAAAAAGTATTTGTACTTGTACTCAGTCCTAAAAAAGTGGTATCGGGACAACCCTAGTAATTACCACAGCTGTTTCAAATCCTAAAAACATGACCCGTTGGTGCGCCTTGAGGCCTTAGGTCAGTGATGGTGAACCTTGGAACCCCCAGATGTTTTAGAACTACAATTGCCATGATGCTCAAAAACACTGCAGAGTGCACGAGCATCATGGGAAATGTAGTTCCAAAACATCTGGGGGTGCCAAGGTCCTCCAACACTGGCCTAGACCCCCACCTGTGTAATGTGCATTGAGATGGATGCTTGTAATCTCCATCAGAAGACAGGGTGACAACACAGGAGCACAAGTGAGGAACAAGGACAAGGCATTGTCATCCTATAACAGGAAGTGCCTGAACAAGGACTTTTATGGCAGGATCACCAGGGATTACTTTACTGAAGGCTGCAAAAGATCTTCTGAAATGACATGAGTTCTGTGATTGGGTTATCTATAAAAAAAATATGAAAAGGTTCTACAAAATAACTTTGTATCCGATCCCCTCCCTTGTTTCCCTGAGCGATCGCACCTTCTGAACGAGCGATAATCGCTGTAGAGGACAAAGCAATGGAAAGTTGAGCGGCTCCGGGAGGAGTAGGAGAACTTCCCATGCCATAAATATGCCGCGTCACAAAGCCCTTTGTTTCGATGGTGCCAAGATGCTCCACTTGCGGTTTCTCAGCGTATTTCAGCCGTCTTCAATATAAGGAACGTTTCCTCATTAGCAGAAAAGGAGGAAGTGGTCGGGGGAGTTGGGTAATATTTTCTGTTAACTCCTTCAAGGATGGGAAAGGAACCCATCGGCCGTTCCCTATGAGAACATAGAATGGCGCAAGGTTTGGTATACGCCGATCTGTAATGGTGTGGTATGGGGGCGGGGACTATTGTGGGTTCACACTCTTGCGACTGCAGACATCGAATGTGATTGCCACCGCATTCCTAGATTATGGTTTAGATGTATGACTAACTGCACTGTATTGAAATGTGTAACCTGCCTACTATTCTACTTGTTGTTACATGTGTAATGCTGCATTTCTCATAATAAAGTTTTGCTGTTAAAAAAAATAATAATATTAATTTTCTGGACCCTTTGTTTCAGGAATGAACACACTCAGCAATCGGCACCCCTGTGTCCATTCACAACCGATGCATAGTAAACTGTGTTTGCAATGCTTCGGTTTGTGAATGAGCAGGAAGCCTCAAGCCCCATACACACAGTCAGACTTTTGACCGGCCAAAATCACATCGGAATTCGGACGGAATTCCATTGGAGTAAAAGAGAACATGTTTTCCATCTAAACTCTGACGGAATTGCTCGGAATTTTCGATGAAAAAAGTCAGATGGGGCATACACGCGGTCGGAATTTCCGATGGAAAAAGTCTGATGGGGCATAAACGCGGTCGGAATTTCCGATGGAAAAAGCCCGATGGGGCATACACTCGGTCGGAATTTTCGATGGAAAAAGTCAGATGGGGCATAAACGCGGTCGGAATTTCCGATGGAAAAAGTCTGATGGGGCATAAACGCGGTCGGAATTTCCGATGGAAAAAGTCTGATGGGGCATAAACGCGGTCGGAATTTCCGATGGAAAAAGTCAGATGGGGCATACACACGGTCGGAATTTCCGATGGAAAAAGTTTGATGGGACATAAACGTGGTCGGAATTTCCGATGGAAAAAGTCTGTCTGATTTTTCCCGTCGGAAATTGCGAACGTGTGTACGGGCCATAAGAGCATTTCCTATTCATAAGACTGTGAAAA
This sequence comes from Rana kukunoris, assembly GCA_029574335.1. NCBI lineage: Eukaryota > Metazoa > Chordata > Amphibia > Anura > Ranidae > Rana > Rana kukunoris. The sequence continues at coordinate 20,322,802 of CM056056.1, read as the reverse complement.
AAATAGGGACTGATAAATCGATGTCCTTGGTCACTTTTGGCCCAGGAAGGGGGGGGCCTGTCAGGTAGGCTGTATGGGGGCCCCTCATGATTTCTAACAGCAGCCCTGGCTGGAGGGCCACAGGTTGAGCACCCATGTTTTCAAGGGATGCCGGGGAAGGCAGGAAGGGGTTAACAAAAATCTTTATTTTTTTGCTTTTATTGCATACCTTATTCCAGTGTTTCTCAATTCCAGTCCTCTAGGCCCCCCAACAGGTCATGTTTTCAGGATTTCCCTCAGATGAAACGGCTGTGGTTATTACTAAGATCAAATTCCCTGTGCAAAATAATGGAAGGTCTGAAAACATGACCTGTTGGGGCCCCTTGAGGACTGGAGTTGATAAACACTGCCTTATCTTACATGCACTTAGGTGATCATTGGGTCTCAGTGCCTCTCTATGCAATGCAGGCAGATTATAGCTGGTGGGAAGAGCCGGCAGGGAGCTTCCTGAAAAACATGAACCCTGGAATCAGTACCCCCCTCGGTCGGCTGGCTCTTGGGAGGAGTTATACCTTGATGGGCGTCAGTCTGGAGGAGTAGACTGTATTTGTCCGCCCAGGGCCCCCATCAGGAATTGTGGGGCCCCTTACACAGCCTCAGGCATGTGCCCCCTGGAGCAGAGAAGCGGGGGGGGGGGTGCTGCTGTCTGAAATTGAGATTGAGAAGCAGGAGGGGGCATCAGCGAATTGAGAAGCGGGGGTGCCACGAATTGGGGGGTTGCCCTGGGGGCCTTACAGAAAAAATAAAAAATACATTTTTAAAAAAAGGGGGGTATATATATATAAAATTAAAAAAAATATATAAAAAAAAAAAAAAAAAAGTGGGGGGTTGCCATCCGGGGCCTTGGTGACCTATGGGCCCTTTAATAAAAAGAAAAAAAGGAATAAAAAAATATATAAAAATAAATGTAAAAAAAATATATATATATATATATATAAATATATATATATATATATATATATATATAAAAAAAGGGGGGGGGGCATACGGGGCCTTGGTGACCTCTGGGCCCTTTAATAAAAAGAAAAAAGAAATAAAAAAATATCTAAAAATGAATTTGTAAAAAAAAATATTTTATATATAAAAAAAAAAAAGGGGGGGGGGGGTTGCCATCCGGGGCCTTGGTGACCTATGGGCCCTTTAATAAAAAGAAAAAAAAAAGAAAGAAAATAAAAATATATAAAAATAAGGGGGGTTGCTATCCGGGGCCTAACAAATTAATAAATATATATATATATATATATATATATATATATATATATATATATATATATATATATATATAGAGATAGATACATATATATAGATATTTATTTATTAATTTTATATATATATATATATATATATATATATATATACACATATATATATAAAAATAATAAATATATAAATAACATTTAAAAAAAAAAGGGGGGGGGGGGTTGGTTGCCATCCGGGCCCCTTACAGGTGTACTGCCTGTACCCCCCTGATGGCGGCCCTGTGTGATGCTGAGCCTTTGTAATTAAAGGAACTGATATCCAATGAATGAAAGTGACAGGCTAGGGGCAGTCAGGCTGGGGAGGAAAGGGCTGATGACTTGCTGTAGCTTCTAATGCACACTGTGAGACTTACTTAGAATAGTTACTTAGAATACGTCCTTTCTGGTGACTATCCCTTTAAAAAAATAAGAGCTTTCTGGCTGTGGTGCCGGCAGTGCCTCCACGCAGCGGTGCAGGAAGAGACGGTGATCCTCCCTGTGGTTAAGCCTCTCTAGAAGTGAAATTAAATTCAGATTCACCTCCCACAACCCGAGACAATTATGTCACCACAAAGCCAGCAGATTGTTTCAGTTCTACACCCAGAGTCTATAATAAGACGCCTCTCATAAACTCTTCACACGCAGAAAGAAAAACAAACAGACAAATAACCCCCGAGAAACGCAACGCACATCGCGGCGCCGTCCCCAAAGACAAACACCGCCCGCGCTACGCGAGAAACATTTCAGGAACATCAGCTCTGGGCAAAAAAAAAAAATCTTCTTTTTTGTTTTGGATGGAGCCTGGATGGGATTTGCAAATAAAAACGCATTTTTAAGTCCCATTCATACCCTCCAACAGGGTGCGACTTTTATTCTTTTGTTGCAGTTTTGAAAAAGGTGTTTTGCAACCATGGCAAAAGCATACCTTGTCCTGCAACTATAGTAATGGGAAAACTACGGCATAGGTAAGGGTTTCTTGCAACCGTGGTCATAGAATACCTTGCCTTGCAACAATGGAAATATAATACAAAAAAAAAATGGACAGGACTTTGGAGGCACCAAAAGGACACTTTGAATTTAAACAATAGTGTTGTGTTAAAGGAATTTTTATTGATACAAACATATCAAAATTCATATAAAATGTACGCATACAACGCACGAAAACAGCATATAAACTATACGCAATTGCGCAAAAAAAAGACTCCCCCTTACATCAGAGTCCCCAGAGAGCTCCCCATTACATCAGGGTCCCAAGACAGCTCCTCCTTACATCAGGTCCCAAGAGAGCTCCCCCTTACATCAGGATCCCAAGAGAGCTCCTCCTTACATCAGGGTCCCAAGAGAGCTCCCCCTTACATCAGGGTCCCAAGAGAGCTCCTCCTTACATCAGGGTCCCAAGAGAGCTCCTCCTTACATCAGAGTCCCCAGAGAGCCCCCCTTACATAAGAGAGCCCCCCCCCCTTACATCAGAGTCCCCAGAGAGCCCCCCTTTACATCAGGGTCCCAAGAGAGCTCCCCCTTACATCAGGGTCCCAAGGGAGCTCCCCCTTACATCAGGGTCCCAAGAGAGCTCCCCCTTACATCAGAGTCCCCAGAGAGCCCCCCTTACATCAGAGTCCCCAGAGAGCCCCCCTTACATCAGAGTCCCAAGAGAGCTCCCCCTTACATCAGGGTCCCAAGAGAGCTCTTCCTTACATCAGGGTCCCAAGAGAGCTCCTCCTTACATCAGAGTCCCCAGAGAGCCCCCCTTACATCAGAGAGCCCCCCCTTACATCAAAGTCCCCAGAGAGCCCCCCCTTTACATCAGGGTCCCAAGAGAGCTCCCCCTTACATCAGGGTCCCAAGAGAGCTCCCCCTTACATCAGGGTCCCAAGAGAGCCCTCCCTTACATCAGAGTCCCCAGAGAGCCCCCCTTACATCAGAGTCCCCACAGAGACCCCCTTACATCAGAGTCCCAAGAGAGCTCCCCCTTACATCAGGGTCCCAAGAGAGCTCTTCCTTACATCAGAGTCCCAAGAGAGCTCCTCCTTACATCAGAGTCCCCAGAGAGCCCCCCTTACATCAGAGAGCCCCCCCCTTAAATCAGAGTCCCCAGAGAGACCCCCTTTACATCAGGGTCCCAAGAGAGCTCCCCCTTACATCAGGGTCCCAAGAGAGCTCCCCCTTACATCAGGGTCCCAAGAGAGCTCCTCCTTACATCAGGGTCCCAAGAGAGCTCCTCCTTACATCAGAGTCCCCAGAGAGCCCCCCTTACATCAGAGAGCCCCCCCCTTACATCAGAGTCCCCAGAGAGCCCCCCCTTACATCAGGGTCCCAAGAGAGCTCCCCTTACATCAAAGTCCCCAGAGAGCCCCCCTTACATCAGAGTCCCAAGAGAGCTCCCCCTTACATCAGGGTCCCAAGAGACCTCCCCCTTACATCAGAGTCCCCAGAGAGCCCCCCTTACACCAGGGTCCCCAGAGAGCCTCCCCTATACATTAGGGTCCCCAGCAAGTCCCCGTACTTAAGGACGCCATTGGCTGTCACTGAAACCGGCCCACTGAGCCATCGGCCCAACGGGAAACTCACAGTAGTTCCCGATGGCCAGTACATGCCTGTTAGCAGGGGTTGGAACTTCTGTCAGGCTTTTATTATTTTATTGCCAAGTCCAAAGGTCCTGTACCAATAACAGGGTGCCTTCAGGGTGGGAAGTGATGGGTTTTGTGAATAAACATGCACGTCTGGATCACATTAAATACCCTCTAAAAAGGTGAAACTTTCCTTGCAACCATGGCAAAAGCATGCATGGCAAACGCACAACCGGTCTTGCAACAATAAAAAAGAGAAAATGTGGCAAAGGTATACCTTTGTCTTGAACCCAAGGCAGAAGCATACATTGTCTTGCAACAATAGCAAAAGTATGCATTGTTCTGAAACCATGGCAACGGCATACCTTGTCTTGCAGCAATGAAAAAAATAAGGACAACCTTGTCTAGCAACCATGGCAAAAGTATACTCTGTCTTGCATCCATGGCAAGAATTACCTTGTCTAGCAACCATGGCAAAGGTATACTTTGTGTTGAGCCCATGGCAAAAGCATACCTTGTCTTGCATCGATGGCAAACATATATGTTGTCTAGCAACCATGGCAAAAGTATACCTTTTCCTGCCTTGAAGCCATAGTAAAGGTAAACCATTGTCTGGCAACCACGGAATATTTTCAAACAGCTCCACTTTATAGCTGTCTAGTTCATGCAGTTTCAGTACAAACAGATGCAGCAAAGCACTAAGAAAGCGGCAAGACAAGCACAACAATGCCGCCAGAGTTCATTTCCTTCTCATCTGATTGGCTGATAGCTTTTCCCAATTTTTTTCCCCCTGACTGCAACACTGGGACTGGCCGGTTGACCACAGCAGGCAGCCCCTCCCCCTCAGCACTCCCTCTTTCTAGTGCAACAGCCTGCGTCTGGATCTACAGGGCAGAAGAAAGAGAATACAAATCAATGCAATCGACTTGACAGGGAATTTTCCCATCAAAGTCAACTTTTCGCTTTTATACTGAGAACGAGCGCTGCCAAAATTAGGGACAAAACGTACAATTTGGTTAAGTGGCGGGTGGCACGTTCCAGATGCTCCCGGGAAATCAGGTTAGGTCAGCAAATGAGACGATATGAGTGCAACTGAAATGAAGACGGTAAGCAGAGCCCGTGAGATCTTCCAGACCCCATTATTAGGCATCACCGCCATCGCCGCGCTGTCACATCCCCCCACTAATTCATTAACCACACATCGTTCTCAGCATTGGGCTGACAGCAAAAAGACAGGTGACACTTCCGATGAATGGGGTCCTAGCAAGACCCAATATACACAGACAGATGATGATCTATAGAAAATGCATGTAGTAAAGTGACACAGCACATAAAGTACAATAAATAAGGCACCAGGGATCTACTCAGGACCTAAAGATTCCCATATTTGGAGGGCCTCCTCTATAGATCTCTTTCATAGACTTGTTCTGTAGGCCTATCCCATAGATCCCTTCCATACATCTCTTCCATAGATACCCTCCACAGAGCTGTTCTGTAGATTCCCTCTGTAAACCTTCTCCATAGACCCCCTCCGTGGACCTACTCCTAGATCCCATCTGTAGACCTCCTCAGTAGATCCCCTCCACAGACCTCCTTCATAAATCTCTGCCATCGATCCCCTCTGTAAACCTTGTCCAATGAATCCCCTCTGTAGACCTCATCTGTAGATCTGCTTCATAGAACTCCTTCATAGACACCTTCTGTGGACCCCCTCCTTAGACCTTCTCTACAGACCTCCTCCGTAGACCCTCTCTATAAACCTCCTCCATAGATCTTCTGCATAGACCTCCTCCATAGAACTTTTTTTTAGACCTCCTTTATAGTCTGCCTCCACAGTTCTCCTCCACAGAGCTCTTCCGTAGATCCCCTCTGTAGACCTTCTCCATAGACCTCCTCCGTGGATCACCTCAGTGGACATTCTCCTAGATCCCCTCTGTAGACCTCCTCCGTGGATCCCCTCAGTGGACCCTCTCCTAGATCCCCTCCACTAACCTTCATAAATCCCCTCCATAGATCCCCTCTGTAGACCTTGTCCAATGAATCCCCCCTGTAGACCTGCTTCAAAGAACTTCTTCATAGACCCCCTCTGTAGACCCCCTCCATAGACCTTCTCTACAGACCTCCTCTGTAGACCCTCTCCATAAACCTCCTCCATAGATGTTCTGCATAGACCTCCTCCATAGAACTCAAAAGACCCCCACCTTAGACGTACTCCATAAATGACTTCCATAAATCTCCTCTATAGCCCCTATATAGACCTCTTCCATAGATCATCTAAAATAGACCCCCCCCCCCCCTCTGTAGACCTTCTGCATAGACCTCCTCCTCCACAGACCTCCTTCTTCACAGACCTAATTTATAGATCTCTTCCATAGCCCCTATATAGACCTCCTCCATAGTTCATCTCCATAGACCTCCTCTGTAGACCTTCTGCATAGACCTCCTCCACAGACCTCCTCCTCCACAGACCTCCCCATAGATCTCGTCCATAGATCTCGTCCATAGATCTCGTCCATAGATCTCGTCCATAGACTTCCTCCTCCACAGACCTCCTTCTCCACAGACCTAATTTATAGATCTCTTCCATAGCCCCTATATAGACCTCCTCCATAGATCATCTCCATAGACCCCCTCTGTAGACCTTCTGCATAGACCTCCTCCACAGACCTCCTCCTTTACAGACCTCCCCCATAGACCTCCCCCATAGATCTCCCCCATAGATGTCGTCCATAGACTTCCTCCACAGACCTTGTGCATACACCTCATCAATAGACACAAGTTACATACATTAGCATGTTGCAGTAACACTCATCCGAAATTACACTAAGGCACTGCCACCTCAAAGCACATGCATACCTCCCAACTTTTCAACTTCAGAATGAGGGACAAGTGAGCATACCTCCCAACGAAGTTGTTGAGTGGGGTTGTGCCGCGGATCGGAGTTGTTGAGCGGGGGGGGGGGGGGGGGTCCGCGGATCAGAGTTGTACCACAAATCGCAGGGGAGGTATGGCACATGCATTACCCTTCACCACAATGCTTGGTAACATAATACTGTGCCTTGTGGTGCGCCGTGTGTTGGCAGCCAATTCAAAATAAATGACTTGCTTTAACCCAATACACATTAATAGGTGACGCAACTCTCATTAACACGTGTGTGTTAATGTAAACATACAGGAGCTGTAAATGGGCCCTTACTGTTCCTCACTGAAAGAATTCACACCCTTAGTAGTAAAGTTAGTGGCTAATTGATTTTATCTCAGCAGCTTCTCGTCAAGGGATCATGCGCTGGTGGAACCTACAAACCCCTCATGCAAAATACAGACAGGGAAAAACAAATGAGCAGTTCTGCGAAAAATGAAAAATGACTTTTCGGGCAAACGTTACTATAACAACTCATGGAGAATACATTATGTTTTTCCCTTTGAAACATTGCATCTTGAAGAGTTGTTTTTTTTTTTTTTCCAGGGTCTAAAAACGAAAGCAGGCGAAGCAAACAGGAATAATTGTACTTGGCCTTGTGACATGCTTTCCAAAGCAACTCGATCGCTGCAGAACTGAGGCCAGAGAGATAAACAACAATGTGACGGCAGTGAGGCTGAGGAAATCGACACACACTAAATAAACAGGGCCTGGGCCTAGCCGGCATCTCACCGCGCTGGCCTTGTATACACAACTCTATCGCCAAATGTGACACAAAGTGTCGCTTTTCCTCCCGCTTGGCTAATCATTAACCGGCGCTGTTTTCTAGCACAGGGGCCCCCGACTCAACACTCCCAGGGTGGGTGAAGAGCTTGGGGCCCCCGGATGAAAACGCAGGTGGGGATTCTCCGCGGGACCGTCGCTCAGCTGCCCAAGGCCAGATGCCGGGTTTTATGAAGTAGTAAAAATGACTGAATTAAATCTATCTAGAAAACAAAAGCTTTCCTTGTCGTAACTCTTTTCCGGTATACACGGCCCCCCCGCGAGTCAATAAATCAAGTTGGCCTTTAAAATGTTACATTGAAAGAGTATATATATATATATATATATATATATATATATATATATATATATATATATATATATATATATATATATAATCATATAAACTTTCAAAAGTATTCATCAACACTCTTGCTTTAAAAATCCCCAGTAAACCTGCCATGAAGGTCCTTATTTGGGCACTTCCTGTTATAGGGTGACAACGCTCTGTCTACCAAATCTTGAGTCTTGAGTTGTCACCCGGTCATCAAATCTAACCTAACCACTAAAATAAATGTCCAACACTAAAACCTTATAGTAACTCTAATACCTTCTCTCCTAACCCCGACTTTACCTTTAGCATGCAAATTGACCCAAACCCTACTAAAAACCTTTGGGCTCTTTTCTGTTCTACCATGATCTGTGCTCCTGTATATAAAGCCAACTCTATAAAGACGTGGCTTGGTGTGGAGGAACTTGTGTGGTCTTCATAGAGCCCTGACTTCAACCCTACTAAACACCTTTGGGTCTCTTTCTGTTCTACCATTACTGTGCCCCCGAGAACAAAGCCAGCTCCATAAAAACATGGTTTGGCGTGGAGGAACTGAAATGGCCTACACAAAGCTCTGACATCAACCCTACTAAACACCTTTGGGCTCCTTTCTGTTCTACCTTGATCTGTGGCCCTGCATATAATGCCAACTCTATAAAGACGTGGTGGCTTGGTGTGGAGGAACTTGAGTGGCCTTCATAGAGCCCTGACTTCAACCCTACTAAACACCTTTGGGGCCCTTTCTGTTCTACCAGAACAAAGCCAGCTCCATAAAAACATGGTTTGACGTGGAGGAACTGAAATGGTCTACACAAATCCCTGACCTCAACCCTACTAAACACCTTTGGGCTCCTTTCTGTTCTTCCATGATCTGTGGCCCTGTATATAAAGCCAACTCCATAAAGACATGGTTTGGTGTGGAGGAACTCGAATGGCCTTCAAAGAGCCCTGACTTCAACCCTACCAAACACCTTTGGGCCCCTTTCTGTTCTACAATGACTGTGCCCCTAAGAACAAAGCCAGCTCCATAAAAACAGCTTTTTTCAACAGAGAGGAACCCTTAAAATACCTTTCAGGTAAAAAAAAAAAGTATTACATCTACAACTCATGATACATTAGTGTGATGGTCAGTAGGAAGAAGGCTCTCCACATTTGTTGTCATTGGGATAGAATCACCCATTAAAAATAGCTAAAATGATCAATGGTGTCAGTGGGAACGTATCTGAGAGGCAGAAACTGTTCTTTGCTGAAGAAACCCCTAGAAACCACTAGAGCAGCCTTTCTTAACCTTTCCAACACAGAGGAACCCTTGAAAATAACGTTACAATCTCGGGGGAACCCCTGCTAAAAATACTAGATCTGTAATCTGTAAAATGCTAATTGCTCAAGGAACACCTAGACACCTCTGGAGGAACCCTAGGGTTCCATGATATCCTGGTTGAGAAACCCTGCTGTATACTTTCTTTCCTTACTACCCATCACAGGAAGAGCCATAGCTGCTTACTGACAAAAAGGTACCCCCTACCAGGTTTTGGGTTTTAAATTTTTTATTTTTTTTAATCAATCCGCATATCCAAGATGACAGTTTTAACGCAAAGATCGTAAATTTGACAACCATGTTTTTTCCCTCTGATTACTAGAGTTCTTTATGAACGTGGATCCAAAAATGTACGGCATTTATCATTATTTAGTCTGACTTCAAAGTTTGCAAAATTACATCAAAAAAGATGCCTGCTATGAAACACATCTCTGATAAAATTAATTCAAGGTAATCTGGTAAGAATTTCAAAGACCTCCAGTTTACACGATGCTACACATTTCCCTTCATTCACCAAGAGACATTTCATCTAACATGAATTCAGAATCACGTTTTTTTAGGTAAAATTTACAATTCATCTCATTGTTGACATAAGCTTTAATCAATGTGTCACACACAAATCCAGCATTCAAGCAATGATTAATTCATTAGTGGCCATGTATAGCTGCTACTCACATTTCACCGGCGTTCTATTATTGCACCACAATTGACCACCAAGACCACTTGACTGGCGATTGTCAGGAGGAACCTAAAACGTTGGCCTATATCATTTTTGAAATGGGATCAATATGCTAATATAAAGCATTGGGATAATAGTGGTCATATAAATGGATTTTGTAAGACCATCTTTGAGGACAAGGTGTCTCATTGACTCCAAGGTGACCCATGATATCTTGCATTCAACTAAATATGATTGCAATTGTCCACAGCTCCTCAATTTCTAAGCTTGGCATCTAAACTTTTTTTAAATTAGTCCTTAAAAGGGGTTGTAACCCTTAGTTTTCTAAATAGGTTCTTTTAAGCTAGTGCATTGTTGGTTCACTTACCTCTTCCTTCAATTTCCCTTCTAAATGTTTTTTTTCTTTGTCTGAATTTCTCACTTCCTGGTCCTCCTCAGTAAGCTTGCCCCCATCATCCGAGCTGTTCTGCCTGGGGGTTAGTCAGCGTGCTCGCCCCCTCCCTTGGGACTGCATTCCTGCAGGGAGACACCCATCATCTCATCCATTCTGCCTGGGGGTTAGTCAGCGTGCTCGCCCCCTCCCTTGGGACTACATCCCTGCGGGGAGATGCTGTAACATAACTGTGCCCTCAAGTATCGAGAATGGCCAGGAAACCTCTGGACAGGAACAGTCGCAATCCAAAAGGAATGGAAAACACCACTTAAAGCAGCGATAGGAACTAGGGCTAACTTTAACAATTTTGTCTTTGATGGTGACCAACCAAGTGGAATTAGGAGCTCACTGTGTACCAGTGGTCTCCAAACTGTGGTCCTTTGCTTGCCTTTATCCGGCCCTTGGGGCACTATATCTCTCAAGCCCCGTACACACGTACGAGAACCTCGACGGGCGGAACACATCGTTCCGCCCGTCGAGGTTCTCTGCCGGCCGTCGAAATCGGCGACCCGCCCATCGGGAATGGCAACCAGCCATTCATCCCGATGGGCCGTCGAGCAAATAGAGAGCCTTCTCTCTATTCGCTCGACGGGATTCCCGACGGGCGGGGCGAGCCTGGAGCGTACACACGGCCGAGGTTCTCGCTGGAATGCAGCTCCCAGCGAGGTTCTCGCTGGTTTCTAGCGAGAACCTCGGTCGTGTGTACGCCGCCTCACTGATAGGGCATTATTCGTCCTACCGACACCAACAAGGACGCATCATTCTTTCCTCTGACACCAGCACTATTCCTCCCACTGATACCAATGATGGAGCAATATTTCTCCCACTGATAACAATGATGGAGCACTATTTCTCCCACTGATAACAATGATGGAGCACTATTCCTCCCACTGATACCAATGATGGGGCACTATTCCTCCCACTGGCACCAATGATGGGGCATTATACCTCTCTGTGGCATCAATAATGAGGTACTATTCCTTCCACTGAGAGCAACGATGGGGAACTATCCCTCCCACTTACAGCAGCAATGGGACACTATTTGTTTTACTGACACCAACGATGGGACACTATTCATTTCACTGACACCAATGATGGAACACTATTCCACTGACACCAACAATGGGGAATTATCCCTTCAACTTTCAGCAACGATGGGACACTATTGATTTCACTTACACCTATGATGGGACACCATTCTCCAGTGATCTGGCACTATTCCTCTCACTGGCATCAATGATGTGGCACTATTCCTTCCACTGACACCAACGATGGGGAACTATCCCTCCCACTTTCAGCAATTATGGGACACTATTTCACTGACACCAGTGATCTGGCACTATTCCTCTCAATGGCACCAACAATAGGACGCTAAGCAGTTCACCGACACCAACAATGGGTCACGATTCCTTCCACTGACACCAAAGATGGCGCACTGCTGATTTCACTGAAACCAACGATGGGACACTATTCCTTCCACTGACACCAAAGATGGCGCACTACTGATTTCACTGAAACCAACGATGGGACACTATTCTTTCCACTGACACCCATGCCAGTAAACTGGCCCTTTGCTTAGAAAGTTTGGAACCCCCTGCTGTAGACGTAAGACCATTGCCCAAGCAGACTGACCTCTAATACACTTCAACATTCTACAGTAAAACTTTCCAACTCTTCTTCCACAGTAAACCTCCTGAGTTTGTGTAATCTGTCACATAGCACTGCGCTCCTTATATGAATGATTGATGACATTACAGCTCTTCCAACAGATGTTATCATTTACAAGTGATATCATTACAGTACAAATGTAAATTGTATTTCCCAGAGCCAACACCTCGCCTATCCTATTCTTCGGACCCAGATTTCCATCACCCGACTAACCGGACCCATCTGACCAATCATAACCTTCCATTGGGTAGACAACGTGTCGTCTCCTACATAAACTCTAATTAAGCCCTTCTTCGTGTATCCAGCCTCTTAAACATAAGTCTATCTATTCTTTGCATCTGCAAGTCATTGACATTGCATTCACCACATGTTCAGATGGGAGAGGTCTCTGCTCCATTTGAATCACTACACAAATATGCAAGTGATTTACTGTTTGCTCACTGACAGTTTTTTTTTCTTTTCTTTCTTACAGCGCACATTACTCTGTGTGGCAGTCCATGGCGAGGCGAACCTCGTACCAACTAAACCTATTAAAACCCCTGCATGGGTCTGCCTTGATTGCAGTGATATGTTGTGCTAGCCGCTAAAGGCGTTTAGACACACATTATGGGCTAGATTCAAATAGAATGGCGTAACTTTCCGGCGGCGTAGCGTATCTCATTTACACTACGCCGCCGTAACTTTGAGAGGCAGGTGCCGTATTCACAGAGAACTTGCGCCCAAATTTACGGCGGCGTAGTGTGCAGGCGTAAGCCCGTGTAATTCACTGGTAGTGGGCGTGTTGTATGCAAACTAATCGTGACCCCACGTAAATGACGCGCCAAACGAACTGCGCATGCGCCGGCCGTGGACGTATCCCAGTGCACATGCTCCAAAATCACGTCGGAAATATTCATTGATATCGATGTGAACGTAACTTATGCCCAGTCCCATTTCCGAACAACTTACGCAAACAACGTACAGTTCGACACTGTTCCGACGTCCATACTTAACATGGGCTGCGCTCATATAGCAGGGGTAACTTTACGCCGGACTTACGCTTACGCAAACGACGTAAAAAAATGCGACCGGGCGCAAGTACGTTCGTGAATCGGCGTATCTAGCTCGTTTGCATATTCAGCGTGTAAATCGACGGAAGCGCCACCTAGCAGCCAGCGTAAATATGCAACTAAGATACAACAGCGTAAGAGACTTACGGCGGTTGGATCTTAGCAAAATTCTGGCGTATCTTGTTTTCTGAATACAGAAAAAAATACGCCGGCGCATCTAAGAAGTTACGCGGCGTATCTCGAGATACGCCGCGTAACTTCTTACTGAATCTGGCCCTATATTGTCAAAAGTATTGGGACGCCTGCCTTTACACACACATGAATTTTAATGGCATCCCAGTCTTAGCCCGTAGGGTTCAATATTGAGTTGGCCCACCCTTTGTAGCTATAACAGCTTCAACTCTTCTGGCAAGGCTGTCCACAAGGAGTCTATTTATGGGAATTTCTGTACCTTCTTATAGAACCGCATTTGTGAAGTTAGGCACTGATGTTGTACTAGAAGGCCTGGTTCACAGTCTCCACTATAATTCATCCCAAAGGTGTTCTATCAGGTTGAGGTCCGGACTCTGTGCAGGCCAGTCAAGTTGCTCCACCCCAAACTCACTTACCCATGTCTTTATGGACTTTGTTTTGTGCACTGGTCCAAACCATTTGGTGGAGGGCAGATTATGGTGTTGGTTGTTTTTCAGGGGTTGGTCTTGGCCCCTTAGTTCCAGTGAAGGGAACTTTTAAGGCGTCAGCATATCAAGATATTTTGGACAATTTTATGCTCCCAACTTTGTGGGAACAGTTTGGGGACGGCCCCTTCCTGTTTGAACATGACTGCACACCAGTGCACAAAGCAAGGACCATAAAAGACATGGATGAGCGAGTTTGTGGTGTAGTGTAACTGTAGGCACCAATTCCCTCAATTTAATGAGTAAAAATGGCCAAAAAACAATTACAAGCGTCTGGGAACCATCTACTGCTAGCACAGCACAAAATTAAAGGGTACATAAAAACCCAAGAACAAAAACGTAATATACTTCCGCTCACATAGTCAGGTTGAAAAAAGACACAAGTCTATCCAGTTCAACCATAAAAAAATAACTCGGGCCTAAGGCCTTGTACACACGATCAGTCCTAACCGATGAAAACGGACTGAAGTTCAGTTTCATCAGTCCAAACCGACTGTGTGTACGGCCCATCAGTCTGTTGTCCTTCAGTCCAAAAATTTAGAACTTGCTTTAAAATCGGACTGATGGACGCCTGACCATCGATCAAAACCGATGGTTAGTACGCAAAAGCATCGGTTCAAAACCTGTGCATGCTCAGAATCAAGTCGACGAAAGGCTTGGAAGCATTGAACTTCATTTTTTTCTGCACGTCGTCGTGTTTTTTGTCACCGCGTTCTGACACGATCGGTTTTTTAACTGATGGTGTGTACGCACATCAGACCATCAGTCTGTGAACCGATGAAACTGAACTTCAGTCCGTTTTGGACTGATTGTGTGTACAGGGCCTTAGGCCGCGTGCACACGTACGAGAACCTCGTCGGACTAAACCCATCAGTCCGCCCGACGAGGTTCCCGATGAGCGGTCGGAAAAGCTTGTCGAGCCAAAGTCCTCATTGAACAACGAGGAAAAAGAGAGCGTGCTCTATTTTTTGGCTCGACGAGCTTCCCGACGGGACGCTTGTCTGAAGTGTATACAAGAGCAAGCTTCTCGCTGGATTCTGCCGAGAAGCTCGGTCGTGTGTACAGGGCCTTAGACGTTGTGGTTGCATTTGTTTCCTTTTCTAAAACTTTCCCCCCCCCCTTTACTTTCATCTGGTGATCCTGCCAGTAACATGCTTCCTGTCCTAGGCTCACTCATTCATTGTATTGTATTTATGGAGAAGCAGCTCCCTCTCTTCTGTTCTCATTAACATAGAGGCAAGGAGAGAGAACTGACGAGTGTGCAGCACACAAAGGCCCAGATTCACAGAGCAATTACGCCTGTCTAACTGGTGTTAGACAGGAGTAATTTCAAATTTTGCGCGCCGTATCACTAGTTTGAATCCTCAAACCATGATACGGCGGCTTCGGGCTTCGATCCGAGAGGCTTACGTCCTCGTAAGCCTTCGGATCTACGCTGCGATATATTTGCGGCCGCTGGGAGGAGTTTGCGTCGTTTTCATGCGTCGGGATATGCAAGTGACTTTTTACGGCGATCCACGAAGGTACGAGTGTCCCTCGCAATCGCCTACGTCATTTTTTGGCTACGTAATGTTAGAGGAGCTTTTTGCTGGTCTAACAGTGCGTAACCCATGTAAAGTATGGCCGTCGTTCCCGCGTCGATTTTAAAATATTTTTATTTTTTTTAACGTAACTCGTTCGGGAATAGGAATGTACGTAAACGACGCTACTACGACGTGACGACGTGTTTACGCGCAATGCACGGCGGGAAATTTGGGAACGGAGCATGCGCAGTTCGATCGCCGCGGGAACGCGCCTATTTTAAATGCTTTACGCCCCCTACTCGCGCAGATGGATTGCGACGGGAGAAATACACTACGCCGCCGTCGTTTACTGGACAAAATCTACCTGGATTCCACGTAGAGCCAGGTAAAAAACGGCAGCGTAGTGTATTTCTGATACTCTACGAGAATCTAATTCTCTGTGAATCTGCCCCATAGTATTCAGCTGAAAAGATTTCTGGGAGATTCAGCAAGAATTTTTGCATTTGTTGAACAGATAAAATATAATAAAGTACTTTCAACGGTATAGTTAGCAGACCAAAGGGGAACAATTAAGAGATTAAGCTCAGCATTGTTGGTCAAATGCACCAACAAAGGAGGTCCCAGGTGGGGTTTCCTTGTTTGTTTGTCTGGATGAATAAAGTTGCCTGTGATTGAATTATTAATTGAGTGTCGCCAGCTCCTTTTTCACTTGGTTTCCAGGTGTTAGGAAGAGCCCCATCCTGGATTTGGCACCCAGTCGTCCTGAAAGGGTGACCGGGCTTTTGGGATTCTGAGCGGCACAGCGTCATTCTTAGGTTTACATACACTTAAAGGGACATGCCACACTACTGACCCTATTACTGGTGGCATCTCATGCAGAGCCAGGATCATTGTCACTGCTTCATAATGGTCCCTCATGGAAATGCTGAAGAGTGTCACTTGTCAGCTACAACTCACTCTCCACCCAGTGAGGAAGCGAAGGATAGAGGTAGGGGAGTAGATTTCTGCCTTGCATAGTAATCCAAATAAATAATCAAAAGCATTTTTAATGCAACTAATGTCAATGACTAAATATGCCATATTGGCCTCAAATAAGCCCGCAGATCAGTTACAGCCCTTTGCTCACCTTTAGCCGACCTTTGGGGCACCACTTTATTGACTAATGTCAATGAAGGGGCACTATTTCTCCCACTAATGTCAATGAAGGGGCACTATTTCTCACACTGATGTCAATGAAGGGGCACTATTTCTCCCACTAATGTCAATGAAGGGGCACTATTTATCCCACTAATGTCAATGAAGGGGCACTATTTCTCCCATTAATGTCAATGAAGGGGCACTATTTCTCCCACTGATGTCAATGAAGGGGGCACTATTTCATTGACACCAATGATGGGCCAATGATGGGGAAAATCTCATTGCCTCTCGGGGGATCAGGAAGGAATTTTTTCCCCTTCTGTAGCAAATTGGATGATGCTCTGCTGGGGTTTTTTGCCTTCCTCTAGATCAGTGGTTCTCAACCTTCTAGTGCTGTGACCCCTTGATAACATTTCTTTTGTTGTGGTTACCCCTAACAGTAAAATTATTTATGCAGCGTGGGTTGTCAGCACCCAAGACAATTAATTTGCGCCCCTAACCCACAGACGTTTAGCACTCCCCGAGTCCTTTTATTGGCAACTATAATCACAGGTAGTGTCACTCACTGCGTTTTTAGATTTTTTGGTGTCTCGTAGCAGTGACACCTATGCCGAAATCAGGAGATAGGGTCTCCTCCAGCCCCTCCCACCTCACATTCCTAACCAGTCAGCTGACCTCTAGTCTCTGCCCCCACAGCCATGCCGTGAACAGAATGGGCAGCTGTGAAGAGGCTGAGTGGGCGGCTGCTGGCTCCAGGGACAGCCCTGCTGGGTGGCCACAAAAATGCTGGGAGAGTGTGGGCTTCAGGAACAGCCCAGGATTGGGTGACCCCATGCAAATTATCATGTGACCCCCGAGGGGGTCCCGACCCCAGGTTGAGAACCACTGCTCTAGATCAACTGTGAGTATAGGATTGGGTATATGGGATTGTATGATATTATTTTATTTTTATATATGGTTCAACTGGATGGACTTGTGTCTTTTTTCAACCTGACTAACTATTGTATGTAACTATGTAACTATTTCTACCACGGATATCAACAATGGGGCACCATTCTTCCCTCTGACACCAATGACAGGACAGAATTCCTCCCTCTCATGCCATGTACACACGATCGGTCCATGCGATGAGAACGGTCTGATGGACCGTTTTCATCGGTTAACCGATGAAGCTGGCTGATGGTTCGTCGCGCCTACACGCCATTGGTTAAAAAACAATCGTGTCAGAACGCAGTGACGTAAAACACAACGACTTGCAGAAAAAAATGAAGTTCAATGCTTCCAAGCCCACACACAATCGGTTTGGACCGATAAAAAAAGGTCCATCAGACCGTTCCATCGGTTTAACCGATCGTTTGTACGCGGCATCACACCAATGATGGGATAGCATTCCTTTAACTGACACTAATGATGGAGCATTATACCTCCCACTGACACCAACAATGCAGGCCCATCCAGGTGAAAATAAAGGGAAAAAAGCCTAAAATATAGAACTAAATTACATCTAAGAATTGGTAAGCTGCAATATAATAAATGTTTGCTTTTGGGTTTAATAATGGCTTTGATAAAGTAGCCATCAATGGCAGGGCCATTGTGACAGGTACACTTTACCACCCTATTTTTATTTGATGATGCTTTCTAGAGCTGTATGAAGGGCTGTCAGCCGTTCTTCCACTGTGACTATAGAAGGAAATGATTTGCTGTCATGACTTGACAAAAAAAAGTCATTTCATTTCCCCAAACCTTCAAAAAACATTCAAGGGGATTTTAGCAAAATGTTACCTTTTCGGTGCCATTAAATTTCAAAAGTGGTTTCTGTAGCTGATATATAATGTAACATTAACTTTTTGTTTTAGCATAAGTAGAGCTTTGCTGTGCTGCCTGGATAGAAGACTAAGGCCATGTACACACCATCAGATAGGTCCGATGAGACTGGTCCGACGGACCGTTTTCATTGGACCACCGCTGAAGTGGTCTGATGGTCTGATGTGCGTACACACATTCAGTCCAAAATCCGATCTGGTCAGAACACAGTGACGTAGAACACAACGACGTGCTGAAAAAACAAAGTTCAAAGCTTCCAAGCATGCTTCGACTTAATTCTGAGCATGAGAAATAAAGTTTACAGCTAAGAGGTGCCAGGGAACTGCAAGGTGGAGTCCAAACACCTGGGTGCAGGCACTGCAATAGTATGCAAAAATGTATAGAGAAAAACCGGGACGGCCGCACTCCAAAAAAATGGTTCCTTATAATAAAACTGGTCACAACATGAACATATCACAGCAAAAAATCAAGAGAAAAGCTGATGCGTTTCACACATAGCTAGTATGAATAAGCACTGTATGGTAGTGTGAAACGCGTCAGTTTTTCTCCTGATTTTTTGCTGTTATATGTTCATGTTGTGACCAGTTTTATTAAAAGGAACCATTTCTTTGGAGTGCGGCCGTCCCGGTTTTTCTCTATACATTTTTGATTCTGAGCATGCGCGAGTTTTTGGTTCGATGCTTTTGTGTACTAACCATCGTCAGGTGTCCATCGGACAGATTTTAAAGCAAGTTTTAAAACTTTGGTCTGATGGGCCGTACACACGATCAATTTGGTCCGATGAAACTGGTCTTCGGGCCAGTTTCATCGGACCGGTCTGATCGTGTGTATGCGGCCTAAGGGGTGGATTTATTAAAGGCAAATAGACTCTGCACTTTTGCAACTACAGTTGCACTAATTTTCCCTGGAACTTAGCAAACGTGATAAAGCTCTGCAGATTTCCATTATACAATCATGTGTAAGCAAAAATGCAATTTTTTTTCTATTTTCCATGCACCTAAATGGGTATCCTTTACAAAGTGAAAGTTCACCACGTTTACATTTACTAAAGAAAATAAGTGCAACTGCACAATCTCTTTGCATTCAGTAAATCTACCCCAAAGTACAGTTGGAGTTTAACAGAAGGCACCACATCTTGTGATCGCACCCGCCACAGAACACCACTGGAGTTACCCCAAAAACCTGGCTATGGGGAAAAACAACATCCAGCCACCAATATTAACTCTGAGAAAGCACATAATCTTTGGGGTCCCCAGTGAGGCTCTGCAGGGGAAAATTAAAAGTACCCTTGCCTTATTCGGTACAAAACAGAAACAATAATTCACCTTACATAAAATTCCCATTTAACCAATCAATTTTTCTGGCAATGATGGCCTACATTATTTTCTTACTTAGACAAAAGACTGATTTTAATTCGCTCTTTCCCAAAAGCAGATCTGTGGGCATATCGCTGCAAGGTGGTAGCACAGGTACCTTCACATGTACCAATTATGACCAAAGAGCCAAACCAAGAAAGACCTTGTGCTGATTTCATAATAGAAGAGGACGGCTTTTTGGCGCAACTTCAATGCCTTCCATTCTCCTTGTTGACATAATTGTATATGCTATGGGTTCTACGTGATTGGATTCTGTCTGAAAAATCAAACTAAATTCTGATGCCCATGGTTGGCCTGCCTAACAATTATTGAATCTCTTTTGCATTAAAAAGTCTCTCTTACAACCGTCACATGAAGACCTTATTTACACATAGGTGCATGTACCACTAAGGCGGCGTACACACGATCGGATATATCCGATGAAAACGGTCCGCGGACCATTTCCATCGGATATGTCCGATCGGGAGTTTGATCCGATGCCGTGTACACACCATCGGATCAAATTCCCCGCCGCCGGACGGCGCGGTGACGTAGTGGTGACGCGGCGGTGACGTTGACGCGCCCGCATCACCGCCACGTCACCGCACCAGGAAGTTAAAACACTTCCGCGCATGCGCCGAATCCATTCGGCAGCGGCGCGGCGCGCGGCGGGGTGGGGGCCGACATGTCTGCTGGTAAGTGTACTAACCAGCAGACATGTCGGGCGGACAGATTCCCACCGGATAGATTTCAAAGCTTGCTTTGAAATCTGTCGGGTGGAGAAATCTGTCCGCTAGCCCATACACACGAGCGGAGATGTCTGCTGAAACGGTCCATCGGACCGTTTTCAGCGGACATATCCCCTCGTGTGTACGAGGCCTAAGTCAGCTCATTCACTCTGAATGTACCCTCAACAAGCCCCAAAAAAACATATCTCCACTTTTTTTGGAGAAATGCCACATTGCAACCCCTACTACTATTGACTGTATCTATAGTGCACGGTACATTACCATGCCCAGTAAGTTGTAATAAAACAATACCTTGCATTTACATTAGTTGTCAATATAATAACATCTTACGCTGGCCAGTGAGATGCCCCCTCCCACTGGGGGTCAATGGAGAAGGACCCCCTGGGACTGAGGATCAGTGCCATTCTATTGGTGGTCATTGTGAGAGTCGGTTAGAGAAGGGCCCTACTACAATGGAGGTCAGTGGGAAGAATGATCCTAATATTGGTGGCCAGTGGAAAGAATGCTTCTTACATTGGTGGTCAATTGGAAGAATGCGCCTTACATTGGTGGCCAATTGGTAGAATGTTCCTTACATTGGTGACCGATTGGAAGAATGCACCTTACGTTGGTGGCCAATTGGTAGAATGTTCTTTACATTGGTGTAAAATTAAAAGAATGCTCCTTACATTGGCCAGTGGAAAGAATGCTTCTTATATTGGTGGCCAATTGGAAGAATTCTCCTTACATTGGTGACAAGTGGAAAGAATGTTTCTTACATTGGTGGCCAATTGGAAGCATGTTCCTTACATTGGTGACCAATTGGAAGAATGCCCCTTACATTAGTGACCAATTGGAAGAATGCCCCTTACATTGGTGACCAATTGGAAGAATGCCCCTTACATTGGTGACCAATTGGAAGAATGCCCCTTACATTGGTGACCAATTGGAAGAATGCTCCTTACATTGGTGGCCAGTGGAAAGAATGCTCCTTACATTGGTGTTCAAATGAAAGAGTGCTTTTTAGGTAGGCCATAGATTGTGCAATGTTCTTTCCTGCAACCACGGGTTGCTATAACTGCTGGCAATAATCGCATGTAAAAAATCTGACATGCTGATTGTACCCAAGTTGATCGATGTATTGACTTGGGTAAAACCAACCTGCACATAGATGGTTTGAATGCTCCTTACATTGGTGGTCATTGAGAAGAATGTTCCTTAAGTTGGTGATCAGTGGGAAGAATGCTCCTTACATTGGTAATCAGTGAGAAGAATGCTCCTCACATTGGTGATCAGTGAGAAGAATGCTCCTTACATTGGTGATCAGTGGGAAGAATGCTCCTTACATTGGTGATCAGTGGGAAGAATGCTCCTTACATTGGTGATCAGTGGGAAGAATGCTCCTTACATTGGTGATCAGTGGGAAGAATGCTCCTTACATTGGTGATCAGTGGGAAGAATGTTCCTTACATTGGTGGTCAGTGGGAAGAATGTTCCTTATATTGGTGATCAGTGGGAAGAATGTTCCTTACATTGGTGGTCAGTGGGAAGAATGTTCCTTATATTGGTGATCAGTGGGAAGAATGTTCCTTACATTGGTGATCAGTGGGAAGAATGCTCCTTACATTGGTGATCAGTGGGAAGAATGTTCCTTACATTGGGGGTCAGTGGGAAGAATGTTCCTTATATTGGTGATCAGTGGGAAGAATGCTCCTTACATAGGTGATCAGTGAGAAGAATGCTCCTTACATTGGTGATCAGTGGGAAGAATGTTCCTTACATTGGTGATCAGGTGGAAGAATGCTCCTTACATTGGGATCAACCAAGAATGTTCCACATTGGTGATCGAGTGAACAAAGAATGTCCCACATTGGTGATCATCAAGAAGAATGCACCTTACATTGGTGTCAGTGTTACAAGAATGCTCCTTAAAAAAATGCCCATTTTATAAAGAAATAATGACCTTACCAAATACCTAAACACAAAATCAAAACAAATCCTGCACAAGGAACACCTTGCAACCTTTGGAGAAACCCCAGTTGAGAAAGACTGCCCTAGACTAAGATGCAAACAATGTAGCAATTAATTCGCAAAATGTTTTAACCAGCAACAACCACTACACACAATTCCACACCCTCAGAACCCAACATTTTTAGAAGCCACCCCCTGCCTGACAACAACATCATTATTTGTTGACACAACCCACATAAGCCATCTACAGGAATGATCCCAACATTTACATTAATTGCATTTAGCACAAAGGTGCCTTTTATACCCAGACGTGTGTCGTTTTAGCATCGAGATAAACTGCTCGTAATTACTGAAAGAAACTCGAGCCACCTCCTGCCAATCGGAGGACCAGCGTGGCGTCAGGTATCCTCAGTTATAGGCTGCAAATAAACCCCCAGGATTTACGGACTGTGTCGCTCTCCCGGCAGAAACCCCTAGGGCCATGGTTTTGCAGCAGACCTATTAAGGCGCGACTTGTAAAATTAACCATCCCATCCGCAAATGCACTTCAATTACAGGTTACCATAGACGGTCTGGATTTCACAATGACAAGTTCAACACCGTAAACTTTTATAAGGCAAAATGTATACAGCGCAGGGAAAGCCGATCGGTCATGAAAGATGGATGGGCGATTGCCCCACTTCAACCTTTAAATACAACGCAACGATACGCTCACTACATTTTCTTATTTTACTTCTTTAAAATTAAGCATCTGTTTTTGGCGTTAAGAATATTTGACACTTAAAAAAATGGTCCGATTTTCGTCACCTTGCGTCTTTGGCATCAGCGTTTTTACCGCATTTGCTATTTTCACACCCAAAAAGAAATACTAAATACGTTCCTGTTAACCGGAGCTCAACCGCTAACCCAAAACCTGAACTCAACCCCAAAATGTAACCCTTAACCACAAGCCACAAAAATGCTGGTGCTGAAGTTCAGAGCGCCAAATTATCTACACCAAAAATACCCAGAGCCAAGCGCAAATGATCCTGACCCTTTAGAACCATTAAAGTGTAGCCAAAATTTTCTAGTTTGGATTACCGTGGGGAAGCTTAAACGGGTTGTAAAGGTTCGTTTTTTATAAATCGGTTCCTTTAAGCTAGTGCATTGTTGGTTCACTTACCTTTTCCTTCGATTTCCCTTGTAAATGTTTTTTTTCTTTGTCTGAATTTCTCACTTCCTGTTCCTCCTTAGTAAGCTTGCCCCCATCATCAGAGCCGTTCTGGCTGGGGATTAGTCAGCATGCTCACCCCCTCCCTTGGGACTGCATTCCTGCGGGGACTATATCCCTGTGAACACAGCATCTCGCCGCAGGGATGCAGTCCCAAGGGAGTGGGAGAGCACACTGACTAGCCCCCAGACAGAACGGCTCGGATGATGGGGGCAAGCTTACTGGGGAGGAACAGGAAGTGAGAATTTCAGACAAAGAAAAAAAACATTTAGAAGGGAAATCAAAGGAAAAGTTGAGTGAACCAACAATGCACTAGCTTAAAGGAACTTATTTAGAAACAAAAAAAACTTTACAACACTGCTCTCTGTGTACCTTTTTGGGAAAATTGACCTGACTTCCTGTCTTTTGTGGCACCAGTCACTGAAACAGGAAGTAAGGCGAAGTTTCCAAATTAGGGACAAATGCAGAAAATACATCTCAGAGGTTCCAACCTTTCTCCAACAAAGATCACGGAATTATTATACTTTAAACCACAAAAACAAAATAATATATATTCCTCAATATTCTTGCTGTGTGCACCAAATGCCTTCACAAATCCAAATATTGTCTTATAAAAAAAAACAGTGCCATGCTGTACATAGCCTGTGCGGTGAAAGGGGCCCAGCAGGCTCCACCCACGACCAGCTGTAGAAAACTACAGGAGGGGGCGGAGACAAGACCAGTCACTCTGCACAAGGCGAGAGAGCAGGTCAGGAAAAGTCTTACACTGGATTACTGCATAGATCTGGAATAAATACACAAAGCACACCAATTTAAGGAAGAATACACATGACTTGTATTTAGATAATATTTGCTTATCCCAGAATTTGATTTTTTTTTTTTTGGAGGACAGCTGATGTCATTGAAGAACTAGCAGTCCTATGCTGGGCAAGCTGAAATTAGATGCTTCCCAAACCCTAGAGGCCTGTAAACTGGTTGTGCCTACACTTTGTGGATCTTTTAGCCTGGGTTGGCCAATAGAACAGAACATTTGTTAAATACAGGTCACCCCACATCTGCCCATAATACAACTTCCACATAAGCAGGAGACAGCTGGGAAAGGGCCTGGCAATATGTTGCACAGCAACATACAGACCAGCAGCTGGCCTTTCCTAATCTGATCACAAGGCTGCTCGTAAATCCATCAGGCAATTTGAGGCGTGGGACATGGTTTTCTCATTGTAGCCCCCCATTCAGACGCTTACACCTCCTATGCATTCCCATACTCTTATACAACTTCCATCAATTACATCCATCCTAGGTCCTCTCCATGCGGAAGAAAATACGAACCTTGCTCTAAAATACAGGTGTTGCAAATAATCAAACAATGGGTATCCATCAACCTACCAACCTTAAGGTATAAAGGTTACAAATGCCAAGAGGGGGCAATGCCTGCACACCCAAAGGGTTGGTTTAGAATGGCTACACCAACAATTACAATTCCTAAGACCTCTCCATGCTGAAGAACAGGTGAACCCCACACTAAAATACAGGTGTTGCCAACTACAATCAGCCAATGGGTATCCACCAACCTAGATTCATCCTAGGTCCTCTCCATACTGAAGAAAAGATGAACACCACACTAAAATGCCCGTGTTGCAAATGACAATGAACCAAAAGGTATCCATCAACCTACCAACCTTAAGGTACAAAGGTTACAAATGCCAAGAGGGGGGCCATGCCTGCAAACCCAAAGGGATGTTTAAGAAAGCCTACACCAACAATTACACTTCCTAAGACCTCTCTATGCTGAAGAACAGGTGAACCCCACACTAAAATACAGGTGTTGCCAACTACAATCAGCCAATGGGTATCCATCAACCTACCAACCTTAAGGTACAAAGGTTACAAATGCCAAGAGTGGGCAATACCTGCACACCCAAAGGGTTGGTTTAGAATGGCTACAATAACAATTACAATTCCTAAGACCTCTCCATGCTGAAGAACAGGTGAACCCCACACTAAATGACAGGTGTTGCAAACTACAATCAGCCAATGGGTATCCATCAACCTAGACTAAAATGCCCGTGTTGCAAATGACAATCAACTAATGGGTATCCATCAAGCTACCAACCTTAAGCCACAAACTTAAAAATGCCATAAGGAGGTCATGCCTCCAGACCCAAAGGACTGATTTAGATTGGTCACTCCAACAATTACAATTCCTAGGACCTAAGACCTCTCCATGATGAGGAACAGGTGAACCCCACACTAAAATACCGGTGTTGCAAACAACAATCAGCCAATGGGTATCCATCAACCTACCAACTTTATGGCACACGCTTACAAATGCAAAGAGGAGGTAATGCCTCCAGATCCAAAGAGTAATTTTATAATGGCCAATTGCAATTTATTATTTCAAGACAAACTACCAGGAACGTTGCAATTCCTGTATCTACTCTACCACCAACTGAAAGTCGCATAAACAGCATTGATGTAACTAAAATCACCAGTGTTTAGGTGGGGGGTCCCAAACCATGCTCCCGAGACCTGCTGCAAGATGAAACCGAAAGGGCCTGATGGCAACGAGATGAAGAAATAGGACCTATCACGTAGCTGAGGCTTCTCGGTTGACAAATCTACAGCACAGTCGCTGAATATCCCTTGCTCTATTCATTGAGTTATGTCAGCATTGTGTATCATTTAAAGTAGCAGCAGTGAATGTACAGCTATTCCATGGATCCAAGGACTCTGAAATAACATTACTAATAGCTGCTGACAGGTGTCCACCATATCCTAAGCTAGGCAGATATATACAGATCTATCTCTTTGTGAACAATATAAAAACAAAAAAAATATGTAGTTTTTCCCAAGCTAATATGTACAAGTATATATACAACAAGCCCACGTGCATGCTCCTTCTTATATAAATAAATAATTATTAAAAGATAATTATATATATATATATATATATATATATATATATATATATATATATATATACATATATACATATATAGCAATATAAACATCTATGTATATACACATATAGATACATATAAATATATAAATATAATATATATATATATATAAATACACACATATATACATATATATACAGAGGGCCAGATTCAGAAAGACTTACGTCGTCGTATCTCCAGATACGCTGCTGTAATTTCAAATGTGCGCCGTCACATCTTTGCGCCGATTCACAAAGCGAGATACGCCGAAAAACATGGCTTCAGCCGTCCGACGTAACTTGCCTACGTCGGCGTATCAGGGCGCATAGTTATGCTGGACGCAATCGGCGTTCCCATGTTAAATATGCATATGAGCAAGATACGCCGATTCACAAAGGCACGTACGCCCGACGCAGTAATCTACGCCGTTTACGTAAGGCGTTTTTCCAGGGTAAAGATGAACCACCAAAAAGGTGGCGCATCCCATGCAAAGGTGTGGACGTCGGAACAGCCGCCGTTTTTACGTCGTTTACGTACGTCGTACGTGAATGGGGCTGTGCGTAAGTTACGGCATTTACGCCGACATATCTTAGGCCATTTATGCAACGTGATTCTGAGCATGCCCAGTTCGACCGGCCATTCATTTACATCGGGTCACGCTTAATTTAAATAAATGCCGCCCACCACCTTCCTATTTTGAATTAGGCGGGCTTACGCCAGCCACTTTACGCTACGCCGCCGCAACTTACAGAGCAAGTGCTTTGTGAATACAGAACTTGCCTCTCTAAGTTGCGGCAGCGTAGCGTAAAGAAGATACGCTACGCCCGCACAAAGGTACGCCGCGGTACCTGAATCTGGCCCAGAGATTATATATATATAATTATTTATTTATATGAGAAGGAGCATGCACGTGGGCTTGTTTTTTTATATATATCTATATATCTATCTATATATATATATATCTATATATCTATCTATATATATATATATCTATATATATATATATAAATACATACATATATACATACATATATAGAGATTTTATATCTATATATAGATATATATCTATATATAGATATATATAAATACATCTATATATCTATATCTATATCTATATATCTATATCTATATCTATATCTATATATATATATATTTATATATTTATAGGAATAGGGAGTCAGTATTAGCAGTTCATTCAAGCCAAATGCCCTAGTGCTCCAGAATATATATATATTTCATACAGAATAAACATATTTTGCACACAGATGAGAGAGAACAAACAACAAAAGCTTGCACCAACATCAATGCATTCCTATAATTCCTATACACAGATACTGCTGCTTTAGGATATACAAACCCGAGCTGTACACAGCATGTATGAACCATACATCATACAAGGTATATTGCACATTATTGCACATTACAGAGATGTTAAACGGTTTCAATATAAAAGCTTAATAGAGAATTCATCAAAAGATTTAATGCACACAGCACGTAGACACAATACTATTGTCCAAGTTACACTATATATTGTTTAATATGAATTGTTATGAGCATTTGTTTCATTGTAATATATAGAAGGGGGGGGTCTGATCTGACTTTTTGCACACGTACAATTTTAAAGTAGGCGTGAATCCCTGTATTTTTATTAGGGCTTATACCAAAAGGTCAACAGTGATGACAAATTTAAAGGCCTCAAGTGTAACATAGTATCACATCTAATGCTACTAGGAAAAAAAAAAAGGATGCGGACAAGATAAAAATATCTTGGGGTGAATTTTTTCACCAGCTGTCCAAAAAACTGCAATAAAAAAATAGGGAAAAATTAACAGCTATACTCAACGATCCTCAAACTCACCCTTCGCCCCCCCTACAATAAAAAACCTTTAAGAATGCAATTTTTTATTTCTTTTTTTGAGGAAGGAAACCGCGAGGATTGAAGGACACCTGTTCTTATTACCCGGTGATAAACATAAGATTGTTCTCTATTTAAAACGTAATGAGCTGTGTAATGACAGTAATGTCACGTCGCATTAGGAGAAGGGGGGGGGGGGCGATTTCACACACATTTAGAAGAGTTTAAAAAACACTTCGTTGAGCGAGAGACCCCCGAGGCTAATGGGTTAAACAACTCCATCCCAGGGAGGTCTAAGAGACAAACCGCAAGTGCTGTAACCCCTTAAGAGCCGGTTCCTGGTCCTAGGGCCGCCAAGCGCCAAAGTGTGTCAAATCCTTTTGTTATCATTTTTTTTTTCTTCTAGAGTTAATGAAGAAAAAAGAGCTGGGACAAAAAAAGGATGCAAAACAGCCTTCTATTATTCTGGCCCTTTCTCTGCCAAATACGCAAGACAAAGGTGAACAAGACTGAAGAAAGTAGCGGGCATTCAACTATTAAGTTATAACCAAAAAAAAAAAAGAGACACAAAGCACACAGGATGACTTCACCTCCCACCAAAAAATAAATTCTGAATTATTCTTAGGCTATGCTCCACCTGCAAAGTCAGACAAGCTGATTTTTGGGTCAGGAATTTAGCTACGGCCACGGCAAAAAGAAAAAAAATTAATAATAATAAAAAAAAAAAATCATATTAACTGAATCATATGGCCCCCCCTTACTCTGCGGATTAACATGAGGCAAAAAACAGCGGACGGCACCTCAATTCTCTAAGGCTTTGTGAGCCGAGCAATTTATGTTGGGTCTCCTTATATAATGTATTATTCATGCAGACCTGTCACAATGATACCCAATAATTTTCCACTTTGTTACAGAAACGGTAAAAAAAAAATACGAAATCAATGTTTCTATCTAGATCATGTTAGATAGAGATTCAAAGGCTGCTTAACATTTCAGTAAATAAAACAAACCAAATAAACTGTACAAGTTTTTTTTTTTTTTACAAAAATATAGTAATATACACAATATATCGCCATAGAATTAACTCAATTGTTGGAAAAATAATCATCTGTTTAATTCTGTCAACAGCTACACGTGATCGGCTAACAGTGATGTAAAGCAAACAAAAGCTATCTTTCTCATTAATAAAAAAAAAAAAAAAAATTGCGACAGGTAATAGCTTAGCTCTCAAGACAGGCGTCCAAATTCACGCATTGTTCTGGCAAAAAAAGCTTATTTTCACAGAAACTAGCACAGAATTCTACAGCAACAAGACACCCCCTGGCAACTAGCTTTTAACAAACAGCAAAAATGAATATTGATACTCTTCACAAACTGCCAGGGCCAACGCACGTTGTTCAAAATCGCACAGACGTGCTTTGCAACTCTATTTTTTTTTATATAAAACTGAAAGGCTTCACAGCAAAAAAAAATAAAAAATTATTTTATTTGTGTTGTCAGTTTTTCAACCTTTTCTTTTTTTTTTTTTTTGCAACACGGACATGGTTTTGAAGACTATATCAATTCAGCCATTGAGTTGGAAAATGGCCCTGCCAATTCCCTATGGCGATTGCAGGTCAGTATGACTTCCAGAAAACTAGCCCAAAAAAAACTTCTGGGGTCATCGATGGCCAGCTATTATTTATATATATTTATTTATATTTTATATATAATTTTTATATATAATATATATATAATATATATATATTATATATTATATATATATATATATTAATATATATATAAATATATATTATTTTTACATCTATAATATATATATATAATAGATATATATCTATACATATAGATATCTATATATATATTATATATATATAGATATCTATATATATATATACATATACATATCTCTCTCTATACATATATAGATATCTATATACATATAGATATGTCTCCCTGTATATATATATATATATATATATATATATATATATAAAATTGCTCACATTTAAATATAACAATTTCTTTTCACATACACACACATATTAGATTTATTTCTCATATAAGAAAAATACACATTATACATACAACAGCACGTGTGTTAAGTGAAGGCAAGCCCCATCCATACAGACTCACAGACCTTGACAATTGAGACGTTCCACTAGCAACAGTCACAGTATTTAAAACCAATCTGAGAAATCAAACATCTCTTTTTTTTTTTTTCTTTTCTTTTTTTACTTTGAACCAGAGTATGAATCTTTGTTTAGGGGGCGGTGGTGACGGCACAAGCAGTGCCCATGTCCCGCTGAACAATGGGATTATTTATACTTTTGGGGAGGGAGGGGTATATAAGCATCGAAAAACAAATTCCATACAGCAGGAAGCAATGCCACTTTTATTTTCTCCCCCCTCAACCCTGGTGCACTGACATAGAAAGAGCAAATACAAAAAAAAAAGTTGCCATCCTGACTTAACTGAGGCGAGAAGCAGAACATAAAAGTAAACAAACAAAAAACAATGACAGCCCCAGAAAGAAGAAGAAAATTAAATAAAAGAAAAAAAAGAAAAAGAAAATAAACCAATATTGTATTAAACCCTAGGTATTAAACAGATACGTGTAAAAAATAAAATAAAAATAAAATAAAAATAAAATAAACCAATATTATATTAAACTCTAGGCATAAAACAGATACATGTAAAAAATAAAATGAATAAAAATAAAAAAATAATAAAAATAAAATAAACCAATATCGTATTAAACTCTAGGCATAAAACAGATACATGTAAAAAATAAAATAAAAATAAATAAAAATAAAATAAAAATAATAAAAATAAAATAAACCAATATTATATTAAACTCTAGGCATAAAACAGATGCATGTAAAAAATAAAATTATAAAATCAAAATAAAATGTGTTGAAAACAATGGAAAAAAAATACATAATTTTGCATCCAGTGTCTCTTTAGCTGCCGGGGGAACCACAAGTTCCAACGTGCCCGGAGATACACAGGTTGCAAAATGCTATGTAAAGGGCCACCATACCTAAACGGCGTGAGGTTTCTAAACTGTTTATGCAAAAGAGGCTTTGATAACATTCTTGGGCACCTTTTAGATTGCAAGCTTTTGGGGACAGATCTCTGATTGGTCAGGTGTTAGTGCTGCT
This sequence comes from Rana kukunoris, assembly GCA_029574335.1. NCBI lineage: Eukaryota > Metazoa > Chordata > Amphibia > Anura > Ranidae > Rana > Rana kukunoris. The sequence continues at coordinate 20,291,418 of CM056056.1, read as the reverse complement.
TTTCGTGTCACATTGCTGAATATGCGGACACTGTACATGAATAATAAAAAGTAATATATTTGGAAGATATTTGCAGGCAAGGTGCCCTGGCAGGGAGACAGATTATCCAACGCACAGCTGACTTCCTGTCCACAGAAAAGGCCTGACAAACTATTCTAATTTTTAGGCTGCACCGGTGTCAGCTATCTCCGTCGTTCTCGCACAAACCGGGAACCTTTCAGCATCCATAGCTGCGAATGTTATTGAGGCTCTTTCACATAACGCCTATAGCGCAGTTTTGTTTCTGTCTTTGGAGTATAGTGGTCCTTTAAATAAGACATGACGAGCAGCAGCTGCAGCCTAATCACTAGCGGGTGAGTGTGCTGCTGCCAGCACAAAGCTACATTGTATCCACAGTGAGTGCACGCAGCAGCAGCCGCAGCCATAAAGGAGGCACTTACTGTCCGAGCCGTCGGGGAGAGCGACCCGTTGGGCAGATAGGGGCTACTCAAGTCCGGGATCATGATGAACGGGTATCCGGGGTAAGCCGGGCTCTTAAAGAGGCCTCCTCCATCTTGCCTCTTCGCAGCTAAACACACACAGTGAAAAAAAAAAAAAAGAAAAGTTTAACAAACTCTTAAAAGTTTTAATTATTTTCCCCTTTCCACCCATCCTCCCCCCACAAGTGCAAAACAAAAAGAAAATAAATTAAAGGGGAACGCAAGCAACCCACCTTCTTCCAGGGCGTCCCGGTTCTTGTCCCGGAAGGTCTCGGATCTGGGCGCAGGCCGCCGCTCCGCCTGGCACAGGGCACAGGGCACATGTTAACAAGGCTTATAATCGCTCTTTATATAATACACACATACATAAAATAATACAGCAGGATGTGTCAGGGCTTGTCACGTTGTCACACTGTCTGTACGCCGCCTGGCAAGCGTCGTTTTGCACACATACTAAACGCTAGCTGAGAGACATTTGTCAAAAAAATTAAATAGGAGAGAGCGGTGGGATCTGGACCGATCGGCAACGATGGTGGGTATTAAATTAGGGTATCGTATTAATACAGGAAAACCACCATGCTTTGGAATAACAAAGACTGGCTGTACAGAGATATTAAAAGATGGGACTAAAAATATGAACTTCTATAAATGTCCCAATCTGTACAGATTTATTAGATAATTCAGCGTGCATCAAGATCATATGTTAGCAAGATGTTCAAAAAAATAACACTGCGTGTACATATGATCAACAGAACACACGTGTGTGAGTGCAAATATATTAACTATACAGCATTAAATATAAAGTGTAACATTAAATTTGTATATCTAATGTTGTCATCATGCTAGCATATAGAATATATATATTTTAATATTTAAAAAAAGTATATATATATATATATATATATCCATCTATCAATATAGATATATATTATAATATAAAGCATATACAATTTATACAAAATTATACACATTATATACCTTTGTCTCTCTATATATCGAGATTATATATTATATATATATATATATATATATATATATATATATATCTTTATATATATATAAAAATCATCAACCATCTAAGATAGAAAGATAGATAGATTATATATATATATATATAGATAGATAGATAGATAGATAGATAGATAGATAGATAGATAGATAGATAGATAGATAGATAGATAGATAGATAGATATTAGATTATATAGCATATCAAATGTATACAGTGTTATTGTAATAAAAATTGATAAAATTATAAAGCATACAATTTATACTACTATATGGAATAAATAAACTGAACATATGCATTGATTATATTAACACATAAATATATATAAATTGTGTGATTTGGGCAGATAAAGCCTCCATCCTCCACAAGAAAAGCATGGGAATATTTTTTTTTTTTCTATTTGTAAACACAGCCAAATCACAAAGCCCTGTTTAATAAATACAAGCTGTCAGACTTTAACAGATTGTTGGGATTTAGTAAATACCATCACAATATTTAATAATAAATCCCCTCTCTCCATTGAGCTGTGTGTATACAAATAAGACTTTGTTGTGATTTCAGAGGACACTTGTCACTCTCTCACACTGATGGAGATTTAGGGACAGGCTCTGGAAGGGGCACCCCTGTAATGTCATGGGGAGCAAAAGGGCAACTTTAATTTGAGTGTTGAGGTCAGCGGGTGGGTGCCCCTTACCCTGCACCTACGCTGTTTCTGCTCTTTAAATTGTACATTTCCGCTTGTAGATTTTTACAGCTTGACTGACAGTGACACCTTCCAGGTCTGCAGACCTTTCGGGGGTGTCTGACATGAGGCTACATGACAGTGCCCAGGCTGTGCCCCTGCACTGTACACATTGTGCCACCCTAGTGTATATCATGTTCCCAATATTACTTTTTATTATTAATGTGTATATTATATTATCATGAATGTGCCCTCTATAGTATATATCAATCATTATAAACACTAGGCTGTGTGTACAGAGCCCTTTAACACGCCATGGTGTGCCCCTTACTATGCCCCTTCCTTCTTTAATATGCTCCAGCATGCTGGGCCCCATTGTACTGCCACTTCATTATCCACTATGCTGTTCTCTTATACTGTTCCAAGTGCGCCCCATAATATTATTCTCTGTGCCCCTAACATGTCACTACACTGAACCCCATAAATGTTCTTTAGGATGTGCCCCCTACTACAATTCATCCTTTACTGTACGGTGCCCCCTTATCAAGCTGTGTCCCTTTATTTGTTTCTAATCTGTGCCCTTATACCTTACTCTGCCCCTACTGTCCCCCTTAACTCTTCCCTTTTCTGCCCCCGTTACTGCAATATTTCCCCCTATAACTGTTCTCTATGTTGTGCTGCTCATACCATGTGGTGCCCCTTTATTGTACCCAGCAATTGTTTACTATACTGTCCTCTTATAGTATACAGTTCCCATTAACTCTTCTCCATACTATACCCCCTCCTACCAAGCCGTGCCCCTTAACTGTACTGTACCCTACAACTATTCAATATCTTGTACCCCCCCCCCCCCCATAATTGTATAACTCTTTATTGTACTGTACTCTATATTTTTCACTATGTGGTTCCCACCATGTCAAGTGATGCCCCTTAATTATTTACTATGTTGTTGTGCCCTGCATAACAACCTCTGCCCTTTTACTGTACCCCATAATTATTTACTATAATGTACCCCATAATTCTTCACTATGCTGTGCCATTCCATCTCAATCTGTGACTCTTTACTGTACTGTAACCAATAATTATTTGCTATGTTGTGCCCACCATGCCATGCTGTACCACTTAATTATTTACTATGTTGTGGATCTCATATTAACCTGTGCCCCTTTACTGTACCCCATAATTCTTCACTATCTTGTGCCCCCATGTAACTCTGTGTCCCTTTACTGTTTATAATTCTTTACAGTGTTGTACCCTCCCTATGCCATTCTGCTACCTATAATTTTTCACTATGTTTTGCCCACCGTGACAAGCTGTGCCCCTTAATTCTTTACTATGTTGTGTCCCTCATATCATGCCCTTCCACTGTACCCCACTATTCTTCATTGTGACTGCCATATAACTCTGTGCCCCTTAATTATTTTATTTAATGTTCTGTGCCCCCCATGCCATGTCCCATAATTCTTCATTATGTTGTTTATTATATCGTGTCCCCTCATATCAACCATATGTCCCTTTACTGTACCCCATAATTCTTCATTATGTTGTACCAGCTATATAACTGTGCCCCTTTACTGGTCTGTGTCCCTTAATTTGTTAATTTGTTGTGTGCCCCCATGGCATGCTGTACCCCATAATTCTTCATTATGTTGTACCTGCTATATAACTGTGCCCCTTTACTGGTCGATGTCCTTTAATTCTTTAATATGTTGTGTGCCCCCATGGCATGCTGTGCCCCATAAATCTTAATTATGTTGCCCCCATATATAACTCTGTGCCCTTTTATTGCTCTTTATTAAGTTGTCCCCCCCCCCATGCCATACCCCTTATTTTTCTCTAAGTTGTGCCCCCCCCCCATGCCAAGCTGTGTCCCTTTATTGTGCACCACAATTATTTATTATGTTGATACCCCCGCACAATATAACTATGTGCCCCTTTATTGTTCTGTACCCAATAATTGTTTTTTATTATTATTATTAATAATTATTAATATTATTATTATATGTTGCGCCCGCCATGCTATACTTTTCCTCATAATTCTTCATTATGTTGCCCACCTATAACTCTGTGCCCCTTTATTGTTCTGTACCCAATATTTTTTTAGTATTATTATTATTGTAATGTTGGGCCCCCCATGCCATTCTGTGCCCCTTGATCTTTTCTATGTGGTGCCCCCCCAAGCTGTGTCCCATTACTGTGCCCTATAATTCTGTATTATGTTGCCCCCACCCCCATATAACTAACTATGTGCCCCTCTATTGTTCTGTACCCATTCATTCTTTATTATGTTGTGCCCCCCATGCCATGCTGTGTCCCTAATTCTTCTCTATGTTGTGCCCCCCATACCAAGCTGCGTCCTTTTAATGGGCCCCATAATTCTTTATTATGTTGCCCCCAAATATTACACAACCCAATAATTCTTTATGTTGCCCCCCCAATATAACTTTTGTTCTGTACCCAATAAGTCTTGTGTCATGCCATGCTGTGCCCCCTTCACCCTCTCCTCCCCGACTCCTCACCTCCGAGTCGGACGAGCTGTTCTGGTGGGTCTCGGACTCGTTGACCAGAGAAGATTTCACGTCGGCCAGATCCCTCTCGGCCGATGAATTGTCGGAGATCTTCTCCTCCTGCTCGCCCTCGTCTTTGAAGGCGATCATCTCATCGTTGGCCCCCAGATCGTCCCCTCCGCCGCCGTTCAGCTGCGGCATGCTGCTCTCCACTCCGTCCGCCCCGCTCCGGGGACACACAAAAAGAGAGAAAAGGAACCGGGCGCCGATCTTCCGGGGAAATACCGGAGAAAAGTTTTGTGCCTAGTCCCCGGCTCCGCTCCGCGCCCCCCGCCGCTCGGGGGAGGGAAGGGGGGGGCAGGGGGCAACTTTTCTCGGGGCCGCGTGGGGGGGGAGGGGGGAAAGCAGAGGGGTGCGCGGGGCGATCTCCTTTGTCCGATCCGCGGGGCCCCCACCTTTCCTCCACACACCGTCAGTCCACACAACAAAAACTATACACCCGAGCCCCCCGAGCCGGCAGACAGCGCCCCGGACTCCGCTCCGCTCGCCGGATTCAGTCGGTTGAAGTTCCTCTGGAAGGAATCCAGTTCAAAGGCGGCTGTGATTGACAGCTGGAGGGAGGAGGGGGGGAGTCTGATCCGGGAGGGGGCGGGGACCGGGGGGGGCTTTAATTTCATGCAAGGGGGAGGGGCCAGACTGACTGACAACCGACTGGAGACATGTCAGCAAAATACACCGAAACAGGGGAAAAGAGAGAAAGAAGGAAAGAGAAGAGAAGAGAAGAGGGGGGAGAAGAGAAGAGAAGAGGGGGGAGAAGAGAGAGAGAGAGAGAGAGAGAGAGAGAGGAGGAAACACAGAGAAACAAAGTATCAACATGGAAACAAGTGAAAGAAACTGAAAGAGGAGAGGGGGGGGGGGAGGGGAGGGGGACCTCACTACACAGTGCGGGGGGAGGAAGAGGAGGGACGGGAGAGCAGGAAGAGCACCGAGGGACTCCAACACACTGCACACTACTTACTATACACTGCACACTGACACCTCACACTGCACACTGACACTATACACTACTTACTATGCACTGCACACTGACACTATACACTGACGCTGCACACTGACACTATACACTGACACTGTACACTGCACACTACTTACTATGCACTGCACACTGACACTATACACTGACGCTGCACACTGACACTATACACTGACACTGTACACTGCACACTACTTACTATACACTGCACACTGACACTATACACTGCACACTGACACTATACACTACTTACTATACACTGCACACTACTTACTATGCACTGCACACTGACACTATACACTGCCGCTGCACACTGACACTATACACTGACGCTGCACACTGACACTGTACACTGCACACTACTTACTATACACTGCACACTACTTACTATACACTGCACACTACTTACTATACACTGCACACTACTTACTATACACTGCACACTTACGCTGCACACTGACACTGTACACTGCACACTACTTACTATACACTGCACACTGACACTATACACTGCACACTGACACTATACACTACTTACTATACACTGCACACTGACACTATACACTGCCGCTGCACACTGACACTATACACTGACGCTGCACACTGACACTGTACACTGCACACTACTTACTATACACTGCACACTACTTACTATACACTGCACACTGACACTATACACTACTTACTATACACCGACACTGCACACTGACACTATAAACTGCACACTACTTACTATACACTGCACACTACTTACTATACACTGCACACTTACGCTGCACACTGACACTGTACACTGCACACTACTTACTATACACTGCACACTACTTACTATGCACTGCACACTGACACTATACACTGCACACTGACACTATACACTGCCGCTGCACACTGACACTATACACTGACGCTGCACACTGACACTATACACTGACACTGTACACTGCACACTACTTACTATACACTGCACACTACTTACTATACACTGCACACTGACACTATACACTACTTACTATACACTGACACTGCACACTATACACTGCACACTACTTACTATACACTGCACACTACTTACTATACGCTGCACACTGACACTGTACACTGCACACTACTTACTATACACTGCACACTACTTACTATGCACTGCACACTACTTACTATGCACTGCACACTGACACTATACACTACTTACTATACACTGCACACTGACACTATACACTGCCGCTGCACACTGACACTATACACTGACACTGTACACTGCACACTACTTACTATACACTGCACACTACTTACTATACACTGCACACTGACACTATACACTACTTACTATACACTGACACTGCACACTGACACTATACACTGCACACTACTTACTTTACACTACACACTACTTACTATACACTGCACACTTACGCTGCACACTGACACTGTACACTGCACACTACTTACTATACACTGCACACTACTTACTATTCACTGCACACTACTTACTATACACTGCACACTACTTACTATACACTGCACACTTACGCTGCACACTGACACTGTACACTGCACACTACTTACTATACACTGCACACTACTTACTATACACTGCACACTGACACTATACACTGACACTATACACTACTTACTATACACTGACACTGCACACTGACGCTGCACACTGACACTGTACACTGCACACTACTTACTATACACTGCACACTACTTACTATACACTGCACACTGACGCTGCACACTGACACTATAAACTGCACACTGACACTGTACACTGCACACTACTTACTATACACTGCACACTACTTACTATACACTGCACACTACTTACTATGCACTGCACACTGACACTATACACTGCACACTGACACTATACACTACTTACTATACACTGCACACTACTTACTATACACTGCACACTGACACTATACACTGCACACTACTTACTATGCACTGCACACTGACACTATACACTACTTACTATACACTGCACACTACTTACTATACACTGCACACTGACACTGCACACTACTTACTATACACTACACACTGCACACTACTTACTATACACTGAACACTGACACTATACACTGCACACTACTTACTATACACTGCACACTACTTACTGCACACTGACACTACACACTGCACACTACTTACTATACACTGCACACTGACACTACACACTGCACACTACTTACTATACACTGCACACTGACACTGCACACTACTTACTATACACTGCACACTGACACTATACACTGCACACTACTTACTATACACTGAACACTAATTACTGCACACTGACACTGCACACTACTTACTATACACTGCACACTGACACTGCACACTACTTACTATACACTGCACACTGACACTACACACTGCACACTACTTACTATACACAGCACACTACTTACTATACACTGCACACTACTTACTATACACTGCACACTACTTACTATACACTGCACACTATACACTGCACACTACTTACTATACACTGCACACTACTATACACTGCACACTGACACTATACACTGCAAACTACTATACACTGCACACTGACACTATATACTGCACACTACTTACTATACACTGCACACTACTATACACTGCACACTGACACTATACACTACTTACTATACACTGCACACTCCTTTACACTGCACACTGATACCAACAATGCACACAACTTACTATACACTGCACACTACTTACTATACACTGCACACTCCTATACACTGCACACTGACACCAACACTGCACACTGACACCAACACTGCACACTAACACCAACACTGCATACTGCTTACTATATACTGCACACTGACACCAAAACTGCACAGTACTATACACTGCACACTGACATCAACACTGCACACTACTTATTATACACTGCACACTGACATCAACACTGCGCACTGACACCAAAACTGATACTAGCACTGTACGCTGACACCAACACGGCACACTGACACCAACACTACACACTGACACCAATACTGCACAATGACACAACACACTGCACACTGACACCAGTACACTGCACACTGACACCAACCACACACACTGACACCAATACACTGACACCAACACTGCACACTGACACCAACACTGCACACTGACCACAGCACTACACACTGACACAAACACTGCACACTGACACCAATACACTGCACACTGACACCAACACAATGCACACTGACATCAACACGCTGACCACAGCACTGCACACTGACACAACACACTGCACACTGACACCAATACACTGCACAATGACTCCAACACTGCACACTGACACCAACATTGGACACTGACACCAACACACTGCACGATGGATCCGCTCATATCAGGTCCAATAGCCGGAGAAGCGCACACTATATCCACTTGAAGACAAAGCCTTTCCTGCCACCAACACTTATACCAGCACTGCACACTACTATACACTGACACCAGCACTGCACACTGACAGATTAACACCGACACTGCACACTGACACTACCACTAATACCAGCACTGCACACTGACATCAACACTGACACATTGACGCCAACACTGCACATTGACACACTGATACTAGCACTGCACACTGCCACCAACACTGACACATTGACACAATCACTGACACCAGCACTGCGCAGTGACACCAACACTGATACTAGCACTACGCGCTGACAGCAACACTGCACACTGACACCAACACTACACACTGACACCAACACTACACACTGACACCAACACTGCACACTGACACCAACACTACACACTGACACCAGCACTGCACACTGACTCCAATACTGCACAATTACACAACACACTGCACACTGACACCAATACACTGCACACTGACATCAACCACACACACTGACACCAATACACTGACACCAATACACTGACACCAATACAATGCACACTGACATCAACACGCTGACCACAGCACTGCACACTAACACCAACACACTGCACACTAACACAACACACTGCACATTGACACCAACACACTGCACACTGACACCAACATTGCACACCGACACCAACATTGCACACTGACACCAACACTGCACACTGACACCAACACTGACACCAACACACTTCATGATAGATCCGCTCATATCAGGTCCAACAGCCGGAGAAGCGCACACTATAACTACTTGAAGACGAAGCCTTTCCTGCCACCTTTTATTTAAATCAGTATTTTTTGCTAGAAAATTACTTATAACCCCAAAACATTTTATATATATATTTTTTTTAGCAGACACTCTAGGGCAGTGATGGCAAATCTTGCCACCCCAGATGTTTTTGGAACTACATTTCCCATGATGTTCTTGCACTCTTGCAGTGTAGTTGAGTATCATGGGAAATGTGGTTCTGTTTTAGAATGTGGCTCCAAAACATCTGGGGTTCCAACAGGGGCGGACTGATCATTGAGTCACTCAGGCACTGCCCGAGGGCCCCATGCCACTAGGGGGCCCCATCAGGGTTGCCAGGCTCAGTAAAACCAGGGAGAGTATGTCAAAATCAGTGTTTTTTTTACATCTGTCCCTGATATGTCCGAAACCGACATGCTTTTGATGTGAAAATCCTGAGATTTTAGCTGCCCCACCTCTGCACTGCCTCCTGTCCTGGCGTGGTGGCCATCTGTAAGCCCGGGGGCCCCATAATCTTCTATTGCCCGGGGGCCCCATGAGTTGTCAGTCCGCCCCTGGGTTCCAAGGTTCTCCACCACTGTCCTAGTGAGATGTTTTTCAAACAACATTTTTGGGGAAAAAATACACTTTAATGAATAAAAAATAATATATACCCCAATTTTTTGTAAAATATGAAAGATGATGTTATGCTGAGTAAGAGCCGGTTCACACTGGGGCGACTCGTCAGGCGGCTCAGCCGCCTGACGAGTCGCGTCCCATTGAATGTAAGGGAACTGTTCTAATAGGAGTGACGCAAGTCGCTCCGACTTAGAAAGAGGTTCCTGCACGACTTCGGGGGCGGGTCGGGGCAACCTGCATTGACTTCTATACAGAAGTCGTTTTGCTGGTCGCCTCTGAAGTCGTCCTCATGACGACTTGCAGAGTCGCCCCCGAAGTCGTGCCGTGAGTGTGAACCGGCTCTAAAGAGATACCTTCCCAGACTCAGTGTTCCCCTTGGACCAATACATGACCTACACAGTCTAAAGGTAAAATCTAAATAAACTCATTTTATGAAAAATGTATTTAAATATTTAAAGATATGGTTGATTATTCCCCTCCACCTTTTGGACTAATGCTGCATTTGTGAGACACCACAGCATAAATATAAAATATATAAAAACAAGGGGGGGTTGCCATCTGGGGCCCCTGGGGACATCTGGGCCCTTTAACTGCTTAACGCCCGCCGCACGGCTATGTACGTCCACAGAATGGCACGTACAGGCAGATTGGCGTACATGTATGTCCCTGCCTTCTAGCGGGTCGGGGGTCCGATCGGGACCCCCTCCGCTGCGTGCGGCGGGCGGCTTACCTTAGGGAGCGATCCGTGCTGAGGGGGCGGCTGCTCGATTATGTCCGCCCCCTCGTGATCGCTCCCAGCCAATCCACATGGCCCCCGCCGTGTCACTTCCTCTGCCTGTTTAATGTAAACACTGGCAGAGGAAGTGATGCAGCGCTCCTCTCGGCGGTATTTTCAACCCGCCGAGAGGAGAGAAGACTCACAGTAAGTTGCACAAACACTACACTGACACCACACACATAGGCACATTTAACCCCTTCCGATCACCCCCCCCCCCAACCCCCTGTCACACTGTCACTGATTGCAGTGATCATATATTTACTGATCACTGCATTTAGTGTCAGTGTGACAGTTAGTGTGACAGGCAGTTCGTGTTAGGTCCAGGGAAGCCCCGTACCCCCCCCCCAATGAAGGTTTAAGTCCTTGATCACCGCCCTAGTTAACCCTTTCACCCCCTATTGCCAGCGTCATTAAGCGATCATTTTTCTGATCGCTGTATTAGTGTCTCTGTTGCCGCTAGGTAGCTAATTTTTTTTAATGCAATTTTTTTTACTAAAGACATGTGGCTGAATACATTTTGGCCTAAATGTTTGACTAAAATTTTGTTTATTCAATTTTTCTTATAACAAAAAGTAAAAAATATAGTTTTTTTCAAAAATGTCACACTATTTTTGTTTATAGCGCAAAAAATAAAAATCGCAGAGGCTATCAAATACCATCAAAAGAAAAAAATGTCTATTTGTGGGAAGAAAAGGACGCAAATTTTGTTTGGGAGCCACGTTTGCACGACCGCGCAATTGTCTGTTAAAGCGACGCAGTGCCGAATTGTAAAAACGCCTCTGGGCATTTAGCAGCATATTGGTCCGGGACTTAAGTGGTTAATAAAAACAAAATAAAAATACATAATTTTTTTTTGCTAGAAAATTTCTAAGGACCCCAAACATTATATATATATATATTTTAGCAGACACCATAGGGAATACATTTGCAGTAATTGCAACTTTTTATCTCGTATGGTATTTGCGCAATCATTTTTCAAACGCCTTATTTAAAAAAAAAAAAACAGTAAAGTTAGCACAATTTTTTTGTATAATGTGAAAGATGATGTCACGCCGAGTAAATAGATACCTAACTTGTCACGCTTTAAAATTGCGCACATTAATGGAATGGCACCAAACTTTAGTACTTAAAATTCTGCATAGGCGACACTTTAATTTTTTTTACAGGTTACCAGTTTGGAGTTACAGAGGAGGTCTAGTGCTAGAATTTTTGCACGTGCTCTAACGCACACGGCCATACCCCTCACATGTGTGGTATGAACAGCGTTTATATATGTGGGCGGGATTTACGTGTGTTCGCTTCTGAGCACGAGCTACCGGGGACAGAGGCGTTTAACAATTTTTTTTTTTCTTAATTTTTTTTATTGTCACACTTTTTCTTTCCATTTTTTTTACTTAATTTTTTTTTTTTTACACTTTTTTGACATTTTTTTTTTTTTATCACTTTTATTCCTATTACAAGGAATGTAAACATCCCTTGTAAAAGGAATCATTGTGACAGGTCCTCTTAATGGAGAAATGCAGGGTCAATAAGACCCCACATCTATTCCTCCAGGCTGAAAAGCATGAGATTGTGAAAAATAATTCACCAATCTCATGCCTTCAGCCGCCATTGTGGCTTTGTTTACTTCCGGGTACCTCATAACGTTGCGCCCGGGCCTCCGACGGTCATAGAGATCCGGAAATCTCTATCCTCATCATGGCCGGCTCAAGCCATGGTGAGAGGTTGAGCCAGGTGCCGGAGCAGGCATGTGGGTGGATCCAAACGTAATTGTCGTGATCTTTCCCAGCTTTGCGATGCAGCCGACAGCGGGCTTCAGCTGTCTGCTAAAAACGGGTCACAGGAGTGTAAAACTAACTGTACTCTTGTGTTTCACAGAAGTACAGACAAACAAGCTTTGATTGTACTTCTCCTATGGATCATAGGGGTGCATTTCGTTTTGCACTCCTGTGACCCGTTTTCAGCAGAGAGTGGGCTGAAGTTCGCTCTCCGCTGACGTCACAGAAGTCAGTCCAGGCACCGCAAAATCCTGACAACAAAGTCTGCCTGGACTGACACCTGTCTCAGCCTCTCAGTGAGCCGCTAAGAGCCTGAGCCAGCCGCTCCTGACCCTCCACAACCCAGTGCTCCATTGAGCAAGGAGGAGGCAGAGCAGAGAGCTGTGACTGACAGTCAGCAGCTCTCTGCTCGAGGAGCTCTGAAAACCGAGCGATCGCCAGTGTTCGATCGCTCGGTTCTCAGTGCAGAGACGCCGGGGGACTGATGCAGCATCCACCTAGGTAAGTATGATTCTAAAAAAAATGTAATAAAAATCCTTTACTTCTCTTTTAAGATAAAAAAAACCTTTCGCCTTTAGAACAACTTTAACCACTTGCCGCAAAATCACGTACATGTGTGTCATTTTGCTGAGTTGGTTGTACCGGGTGATACATGCAGCTGCATCACCCCGCTACCGTTGTTTTAGAGCCTACGGTCAGCATTCTTGTAATAACAAACGATGCGTCTAAGCAGTCACTTGATTGTTATTGCAAGCCGTGGGAGGGGATAACCCCTCTCTTGCCACCTTCCGCTGCAACTCCCAGGTTCTCCTGCCCAGCTGACCGGAGACCCGAACAAGGCTGGAATTGGCTTTGATTGGGTCTCAGATCTAATAGACCGGAAGCAACATCACAACGTCACTTTCAGTTTACTGGAGCCTTAACCACTTCATTACTGGGCACTTAAACCCCCTTCCTGCCCAGACCAATTTTCAGCTTTCAGCGCTGACGCATTTTGAATGACAATTGCGCGGTCATACACTGTACCCAAATTATATTTTTATAATTTCTTTCCCACAAATAGAGCTTTCTTTTAGTGGTATTTGATCATCTCTGCGATTTTTATTTTTTGCGCTATAAACAAAAAAAACACACATAGGGCCAGATTCACAGAGCCATTAAGCCGGCGTTACAGGAGATGCGCGGCGTAAGTCTAAATCTGCCATGCGTATCGATGCGCCGCATCCCCAAAACGATATACGCATGAAATCTAATTTTTTTCGACCGGCGTAATTTCGATAGACTGGCGCATCCGTGCACGCAAAACTGCGCTAGACACACCATTGATTTGCTAGTCAAATATGCAAATGAGGGAGTTACGGGGATCCACAAAAGTAAGTTGGTGCAGCACAGGCTACGCGCTGTGCGCAACAGCTGCACGTCCTGTCTAAAATTAGTCCATAGAAAAGGTGGAATAAAATTAGACAATCCGTCTACATGTCAGCTAAAGCAACACTGTTAGTGAGGAGCTGAGCAGTCACACTTGCTGCACAACAAACTGTATGCCAACATGCCAGGGGCATCCTTGCTCATAGCTATACTACTGACTTTAGATGAGCAAAGAAGGAGGAGGGCACGGAGGAGGGCACGGAGGAGGGCACGGGAGAGGATTTTTTTTTTTCCAAAAACTTTTTATTTGCTTTTATAAACATTTTTACAAAAAATATACATACATATATACATCAATACATAACATACATACAAGTTACAAACACGGTCTCACTCAGTGAGGAGCTGAGCAGTCACACTTGCTGCACAACAAACTGTATGCCAACATGCCAGGGGCATCCTTGCTCATAGCTATACTACTGACTTTAGATGAGCAAAGAAGGAGGAGGGCACGGAGGAGGGCACAGAGGAGGACACGGAGGAGGGCACGGGAGAGGATTTTTTTTTTCCAAAAACTTTTTATTTGCTTTTATAAACATTTTTACAAAAAATATACATACATATATACATCAATACATAACATACATACAAGTTACAAACACGGTCTCACTATCTTTCAATAGCCCTTTAAAACCTTGATGGATATAATAATCTAATCTGATACAAGCCCCTCACTCTTCACTTGATATATCACACACGCATAGACATCTTTGGCATGAGTGATTCTGAGGTGTCTCGCATCTTCAGATTCACCCCTCATGCCATCCTGGAATTAACCACAAACCTGCAGGAGCCCAACACATGACACCACCCATGACACCCATGACAGCTACATATACAATCCTAGCCCCATCCCCACAGATTTCGAACAGAACATGTATGGGGACAGCTGGCTGGTTGGTGAGTGACATGGGTGACAGGCATGACTGTCCCCCCCATGATGCTGAAATCACAAGGGGCACATGCACTACTAACATCCTACTGTCTTATCCCTTCAGGGTGACTCTGCATATGCACTGGGACCCCATCTCATGACTCCTATCCAGAACCCCCCATGGTACCCTGTTGTATTCCCCAAACTTTGTATGCCAGATCATCGGTGCATGTTGCATGCTGCACAACTTCGCAGTGAGAAAGGGTCTGGAGATTGACATACCTGATGACCTGACCCCCGAACCAGACAATCCCCCCTAACCGATGTTTCCCCCGTCTTCGGAGGGAAGAGCAGCCAGGAGACAGCTCACATTAGGCATCTTTGCACGTTAAACACACACATTAATCATGGCACAATGAGAATGCATGCATGCACACCACTGTGGTCCCTAGCACAGACACATCACATCCTCATCACATTGGATTGGCACAAGCCCACCATGCGGGACTTGTGAGCAGCAACGCCACGGCTCCAATTATGTCACTGTACATTCATACACCATTCACACGGACCTGGGGATCACTTCTCCACCACAAATGAGGGTGACACCCCTTTTCCGGCAGGAATATCAGCCTCACATTCCAAAATCATTCACAAACAGAACCAAAAAAATAAAAAAAAATGACCAGCAAAAAATAAAAATGCCCAGTAAAAATATAATTAAAAAAAAAACACAACAAAGAAACCACAGAAAAGACAAAAATCACTCTGCAAAACAGTCCCCAAATATCTCAAAGACACGTCACAAACAAACAAACGCTAATAAACAACAGAACAAAAGCACCTTGCTGTATAGAAAGGGATACAAAGGGATGTACTTTTGCAAAATAAAGGGCGTTTGTGTCTGTCTATTTATGCTGTCTGCGTAGCTCACTAAGTTGCCCGGGTCCACTTCCAATTTCACTGATTGCGCCGTTCCCGAGTTGTGAGCATGCGCACAGAGGTGATGACCATGGTCTGCTTCATGTGCGCATGCCGGCCCTTCATTTGCATGGGGTCACGGCTCATTTTATTGTAACACGCCCACGTCCTTCCCAATTTGAATTACTCCGCCTTACGCCTCGGGAATTGCGTTGCACCGGCGCAAATTTCTGCGCAAATACTACAAGGATACAGTGATTGCGCCTCTACATTGCGCTGGTCTAACGTAAAGGAGGTACGCTACGCCGGTTAAAATATGCGCCAATGTACCTGAATCTGGCCCAATATTTTTTACTTTACGAGGCCTTAGGCCTCGTACACACGATCGGACATATCCGATGAAAACGGTCCGCGGACCATTTCCATCGGATATGTCCGATCGGGAGTTTGATCCGATGGCGTGTACACACCATCGGATCAAATTCCCCGCCGCCGGACGGCGCGGTGACGCGGCGGTGACGTTGACGCCGCCGCGTCATCGCCACGTCACCGCACCAGGAAGTAAAACACTTCCGCACATGCGCCGAATCCATTCGGCGGCGGCGCGGCGGCGGTGGGGGACGACATGTCTGCTGGTAAGTGTACTAACCAGCAGACATGTCGGGCGGACAGATTCCCACCGGATGGATTTCAAAGCATGCTTTGAAATCTGTCGGGTGGAGAAATCTGTCCGCTAGCCCATACACATGAGCGGAGATGTCTGCTGAAACGGTCCATCGGACCGTTTTCAGCGGACATATCCCCTCGTGTGTACGCGGCCTTAGAGTGAGAGCAATAATTCTAACCTCCTCTGTAACTCTAAACAAGTAACCATTAAAAAATGCTAAAGCAGTTTGTCGCTATTCCATGGGTGTGTGCAATTTTAGTGTGACATGTTCAGTATCCAGTTTACTAGGCGTAACATCATCTTTCACATTATACAAAAATATTGGATTAACTTTGCCGTTATGTTTTTTTATTTTTTTATTCATGAAAGTGTAATTCCCCCCCCCCCCCCCAAAAAAAATGTGTTTGAAAGACTGCTGTGAAAAAAAGTGTGACATAAAATATTGCAGTGACTGCCATTTCATTCTCTGGGGTCCCTGATGAATATATATATTTAGGCCCGGATTCACATACATCGGCGCATATTTATGCCACCGTAGCGTATCTTCTTTACGCTACACCGGCGCTGCGCAGAGAGGCAAGCATGGAATTCACAAAGCCATACTCCAACATTGCACCAGTGTGGCGTATATTTAGATGGCGTAAGCCAGCGTAGATGGAAGTGGGCGTGAGCCATGCTAATGAGGCATGACCCCATGCAAATGATGGGCGAGTGCCAGACAAGTATTTAAAACGAACGGCGCATGCGCCGTCCCGTGGACGTATCCCAGTGCACATGCTCACAATCACGTCGAAACAACTGCCTAAGATACGTCGAATCACTGCCTACGACGTGAAAATTACCTACGCCTAGCCCTATTCACGTACTACGTAAAATTTGACGGAATTCGTTCCCTGGTCCATACCTTTGCATGAGTTGCGCCTCCAATATGGAATAACGTTACGCCTGACGTACAACTTACGCAAACCGCGTATATTATGTGCCGGGCGCAAGTGCGTTTGTAAATCGGCGTATCTCTCTCATTTGCATACTTGCATCGAAAATCAATGGGAGTGCCACATGCGTCCAGCGTAAATATGCGCCCACTATACGCCGGCGTAGTAAAGTTACATCGGGCGGCTGAAGCCTATTTTTCTACATATCTAGCTTTGTGGGTCGGCGCATAGATACGACGGCGCACATTTGTACTTATTTTTTAATTCATGAAACAGGCGTTTGAAAAATGATTGCGCAAATACCGTGCGAGATAAAAAGTTGCAAAGACCGCAATTTTATTCCCTAGGGTTTCTGCTAAAAAAACATATATATATATATATATATATATATATATATATATAGGGCCAGATTCACGTATTCCAGAGCATCTTTGCTCTGGAGTAACGCTTCTGATTTGCGTTGCGCTGCCGAATTTTTAGGAGCAAGTGCTGTCATTCACGAAGCACTTGCTCCTAAAGTTGCGGCAGCGCATCGCAAATGAGCCGGCGGAATTCAAATGTCGCGGGTACGGGGCGTGTAGTATGCTAACTACGCGCGATCCCGCCGCCGACGTACTGCGCATGCGTCGAGTGTCAAAACATCCCCGTGCGCATGCTCCAAAATCTGTGAATGAACGTCAATGACGTCACATTCCCATTCATGACCGTTTTACGCAAGCGACGTTTTTTTTTTTTTTTCCCGACGCGATGACGACGCCTATACCTAACATAGGATACTCCAGCCCCATGTAGGTATATCTATGCGCCGCGTATCCCGTCCGGAAACGTCGTAACGTCACTGCGTCGCGCCGGATTTCGATCGTGAATTGCCGATTTCCGCTCATTAACATATTTTTTGAGCGTAAATCGGCGGGAACGCCCCCGGCGCCATTTTTAAGTTGAAGTAACGATGCGATGGCGAAACTCAGTTACGCTGCTCGCATCGGAACTTCAACCCGGCGTTTCTTGTTTTCTGGTTACAGAAAACAGAAACGCCGGCTCAAAGCCACTGTTACGCTGGCGGATCACTCGATCCGCCAGCGTAACCTTTCATGAATCTGGCCCATAGTGTTTGGGGGTTCTGAGTAATTTTCTAGCAAAATTATGATTTTTGCATGTAGGAGAGGAGTGCCAAAATAGGCCCGGTATGGAAGTGGTTAAAGGAACCTATTGAGGAAAATAAAAAAGTAACCTTTACAACCCCTTGTAAAACGCCGCTAGACGCCGCATGTAAATGTGGCAAAACTGACATTTTAAACTATCTGTTTTTCAGGAGAGGTTGTACAGATGTCCTGTGTACATTAAGCCTAAGTCTATAAGTGGTTGATACTGTAAAATAGCCATCAATAGAAGGGCCATTCATATTGTGACAGGTACACTTTATCACCCTATTGTTATTTGATGAATCCTTCTACAGCCGTACAGGGGGGGGCTGTCTGTCGTTCTCTCACTGTGACTACAGAAGGAAATCTTTCGTCATCATGACTTGACATAAATAAGACTTTTCATTTCCCCAAAATGTCAGCAAAATTTAGGGGATTTTAGCAAAATGTTACCTTTTTTGGTGCCAGTAAACTGCTGTCTGGGAATCCATGGGATGGTAGAGAGGCAGGCGGCTAATCACGTGCTCAGGAGGTCATTGGGATGCCTCTTGTATCCCTTCTTGGCTGCAAAAAACGAAGGGGAACTTTTTTCATGCTAATTGATAAACTAGCAGCCATATGTGGTAAAATTATTTTTTTCAACTCATTTTCAGCAAATGCATGTTCCCTAATATTACTTTACTGCAGTGGCGGTGCGTCCATAGTGGGCGTAGGAGCACCGCCCCCTCTCTCCTGCACCGTCACTCAACAATACATAGATTCATGCATTGCGTGAATCTATGTATTGTCGCCTCTGTTGCCCACTATTCAGGTGGCCTGCCCCCTGTTGAGCGCCGGCCATCTGAATAACATTGGTGGGTGTGTTTTGGAAGTGTCTATCAGAGCCAACGGCTCTGATAGGCTTCCCGATTACAGCCTGTGGGCTCTAATCAGCTTCCAAATGGTTAACCAGAGGGCGCACAGGGTGTGCATTCCCTGGATAACACTGACACGCATCTCAGCCAATCGGGTTCACCGGGTCTGGTTACCAGTCACCTGATTGGCTGAAGCGACATCGAGGGTGGGAGAAGACGATGAGGGATCGTGGAGGAGGATGGCTGACCCGAGAAAGGTAATTTTTTTGGGTGGGGAGTCAATCTGGCGGTATTTTGGGGCAAACTGGCGGCATTTTACGGGTCAAACTGGCAACAATTGATGGGCACAGTGGCGACAATTGATGGCATAGTGGCGACAATTGATGGCACAGTGGCTGCGTTTGATGGCACAGTGGTGACAATTGATGGCAAAGTAACTGTGTTTGATGGCACAGTGGCGACAATTGATGACACAGGGGCTGTGTTTGATGGCACAGTGGTGACAATTGATGGCAATTGATGGCACAGTGGCTGCGTTTGATGGCACAGTGGTGACAATTGATGGCACAGTGGCTGAGTGTGATGGCACAGTGGCTGCGTTTGATGGCACAGTGGCAACAATTAATGGCACAGTGGCTGCGTTTGATGGCACAGTGGCTGCGTGTGATGGCACAGTGGCAACAATTAATGGCACAGTGTCTGCGTTTGATGGCACAGTGGCTGCGTTTGATTGCACAGTGGCAACAATTAATGGTACAGTGGATGCGTTTGATGGCACAGTGGCTGCGTTTGATGGCACAGTGGCTGCGTGTGATGGCACAGTGGTGACAATTAATGGCACAGTGGCTGCGTTTGATGGCACAGTGGCTGCGTTTGATTGCACAATGGCTGCGTTTGATGGCACAGTGGCTGCTTTTGATGGCGCAGTGGCAACAATTGATGGGCACAGTGAGGCTGCTGTTTTTCGTTTGTTTGCGCCCCCCAAAAAATTTGAGCACCAGCCGCCACTGCTTTACAGCTGATCTCTGGCATCCCCTTCAGTCTTGCACACTTGTACAGGCTCCTCTCCTGGACTAAAATAGCTTACTTTGACATCACTGCACACTATGAGCTTCTTACAATGTACATTAGAAGCTGCCGTAGAAGTATTTGCCTCATTTTCTGGCTGGAGGACGCCCAGCTTCATCTAGCGCTTTTGTCCCCAGTCTGACTCTCCCTGGCCCCACCCCTTTATTTTCATTGGATTTTATTGCTGCCTATCATAGAGGCTCAGCCTCACAGGTGACAGTGATGACATCATGGATCTAAAATAAGGAATGCAGTGAAAATAGAAACAATGCTTAACATAGAAATGTCATTAGCACGTCAAAGAGCTAAATATTACCTGATTACATTTCAGCTTTAAAGCATGCTGTATCTAAAACCAAAAACAAGAATGGGAAATATTACAGATCACCAGCCTTTAAATGTGGTGTCTGTGTTGGTTTTGTTTTTCTTTTATGTTCATCTGGTAATCCTGCCAATAACACACTACTAGGGTGACAAAATTCACTGACTGTAATCTATCTATGGAGGAGCAGCCTTGTCACCTTAGGACAGGACTACTAACACAACCTCCACACTTCATCTCCATTACATAAGGGAGTTGTTTTGTGGATTACAGGAACTTTACAGACACTGGATTTCAGGCAGGATCAACAGCTATTTTCTTGCTCTTGCAAAAAACTGACTTAGCCGCAAATAAAAAAGAAAAACGAATGCAGCAACCAACAGTGAAGAACCTTTGAAATAGCTTTCTGGCCCCACGGAAACCCCTGTTAATGATTATTAAACGTACGGCTCATTAAACATTAGTGTGAACATTAGGTTATGGATACAAGAATAAATAAAAGGATAAGAAATGTTGCTGACTGTCTAGAATATTTGACAACCAGAACTGCTCTATAAGATAAAATTATTTGCAGTAATAATAATAACAACATAAAACAAATTAAAATAAAGGCCAGAAAATAAGTGTAGTGCTTTGTCACATTGGCGGTCAGTAGAAATGTGCCCGCTTTACATTGGTGGGCGGTGACGTGCCCATTTACAGTATGGTGGTTGTGTAGCAATAGTGTCAATTAGAATGGTGATCAGTGGGAGAAGGACTTGCTTACTTTGTTCGCCAGTGATAAGAATACTCCTTACATTGGTGATCAGTGGGAAGAATGTTCCTTACATTGGTGATCAGTGGGAAGAATGTTCCTTACATTGGTGATCAGTGGGAAGAATGTTCCTTACATTGGTGATCAGTGGGAAGAATGTTCCTTACATTGGTGATCAGTGGGAAGAATGTTCCTTACATTTGTGATCAGTGGAAAGAATGTTCCTTACATTTGTGATCAGTGGGTAGAATGTTCCTTACATTGGTGATCAGTGGGAAGAATGTTCCTTACATTGGTGATCAGTGGGAAGAATGTTCCTTACATTGGTGATCAGTGGGAAGAATGTTCCTTACATTGGTGATCAGTGGGAAGAATGTTCCTTACATTGGTGATCAGTGGGAAGAATGTTCCTTACATTGGTGATCAGTGGGAAGAATGTTCCTTACATTGGTGATCAGTGGGAAGAATGTCCCTTACATTGGTGATCAGTGGGAAGAATGTTCCTTACATTGGTGATCAGTGGGAAGAATGTTCCTTACATTTGTGATCAGTGGGTAGAATGTTCCTTACATTGGTGATCAGTGGGAAGAATGTTCCTTACATTGGTGATCAGTGAGAAGAATGCTCCTTACATTGGTGATCAGTGGGAAGAATGTTCCTTACATTGGTGATCAGTGGGAAGAATGTCCCTTACATTGGTGATCAGTGGGAAGAATGTTCCTTACATTGATGATCAGTGGGAAGAATGTTCCTTACATTGATGATCAGTGAGAAGAATGTTCCTTACATTGGTGATCAGTGGGAAGAATTCTCCTTACATTGGTGATCAGTGAGAAGAATGCCCCTTACATTGATGATCAGTGAGAAGAATGTTCCTTACATTGGTGATCAGTGGGAAGAATTCTCCTTACATTGGTGATCAGTGAGAAGAATGCCCCTTACATTGGTGATCAGTGGGAAGAATGACAGGGCCCGTGAAGCTCAAAAAGGCCAACGTGACAGGGCCCGTGAAGCACAAAAAAGAGCAACATAAAGCACAAGGCCAATGTACAGCCCATGAAATGCAAAGAAGGCCAATGTGATAAGGCCCATAAAGCACAAGAAGGCCAACATGACAGGGCCTGTGAAGCACAATGAAGTTCAACTTGACGGCCTTGTGAAGCACAAAGAAGGTCAAAATGATAGGGCCTGTGAGGCACAAAGAAGGTCAAAATGTGAAGTGCAAGAAGGCCATTGTGATGGGACTCATGAAGCACGAAGAAGATCAACATGGCAAAGCCTATTGAGCACAAAGGAGGCCATCATGATGGGGCCCATGAAGCACACAGAAGCCCAAATTGAAGCACAAAATGGGCCAAAATGATAAGGCATGCGAAGCACAAAAAAGGTCAACGTGATGGGGCCTGTGAAGCACAAAGAAGGCCAAAGTGAAGCAAAAGGCCAACGTGAAGCTTAAGAAGCCAAAAATAGGTCAACATGCTGAGGCCTCTGAAGCACAAAGAAGGTCAACCTGATGGGGCCTGTGAAGCACAAAGAAGATCTCATGAGGCACAAATAAGGTTAAAATGACGGCCTGCAAACCTCAAAAAAAGCCAACATGATGGGCCCAAGAAGCACAAAGAAGGTCAATTTGATAGGGCCGTGAAGCACAAAGAAAAGCAACATGTAGCACAAGGCCAATTTGAAGTCCATGAAGCAAACAAAAGGTCAATGTTATGAAGCCCATGAAGTACAAAGAAGGTCAACATGATGGGCTTATGAAATACAAAGAAGGCCCCTCATAACCAATGGAGGAATCTTGGGCAGGCCCAATTTTTCAGGCTGGCATACATAGTGAATCTACAATATTCTCAGCAGAGGACTCCATTCATTTGTACTTACTTATTTTTAACACCGTATGGCCTAGGATTCAACAAGGAGCCCAGAGAGGGACATCTATTGTGTACACGTAGCCTAAATCAAGATATCCAGCATTTTTATTAGACTAGAGAATCAGTCATTGGCCCCCATTTACTCGCACACCTCTTGTCGCTGAAGGTGGTGCGGACGTGCAACGATGACTGGCACTAGCAGGTACCGACAGAGGAAAGTTTTCATGCCTTTATGTGTGACATGAAAAGAAAGGCCTTGGAATCATGAAGTGTCATTAAAACAATAGTTACCTGCCGCATCTTCGCCAACAGCCGCGGAGCGCACACACTTGAACTTAAACCATTTCACATGAACAGAAAAGCACCCGATTTACACTATAGGAAAAAGCAGGGAGGGTTTTTCTTCTTTTTTCTTTTTCTTTACAAATACCTGCCACATTCAAAGCAAGAATGGCAAATGTATGGCAAGCTCTCGAGATTGGTGCTTGTTACATTCATATGTATATTTAAGGTGCTCGACCTTGTACTTTATGTACTGCATAATTATTAATATTATGCGCTTCTGCTGCAGCAAAAGGCACTTTTCTATAGGCGACTTACCTTGACCAAATCATGGTTGCACGTGCGCCTTCATACACATAGGACGGTGCGAATAGTTTAGGAGCGTGTTAGTCGGATGTTTTGTATTCCTTGTTTTTTATGTGTTATTTTCAGAAGCCTCAACGTGTGAGGATGAACAATCATTTAAGCTGAATTCTGGCTGTGATCCTAATTAAATACAATAAAACCTTGGATTACGAGCATAATTCATTCGTGCGAAGGTGCATTCCCCCCCCCCCCGATACGCACGCACACACACACACCATACATTATATATGTGCTCCATTAAGCTTTAATAGTTATGATGCTTAAAGTGATCGTTTAACTTATTTATCTTTTACAGAGAAAGATAGCAAACAAACTATTTGTGGTTTTGTAAAGTGCATTTTTTTTTTTTTTAAACAGGAAACTTTAAAACAGGTCGGTCCTCCTTACCTGTTTCTGAACACCGGGCGGCTCCCGTCCCGAGTGCCTCAACAGGTCATCGTCGCCTCCAGGATGACACCGCAGGCTGCACTGCCTGCTGGTGCGGGTCCGTCAGCTGCTCCGCCTGCTGCAGCCCTCGCTCCTTCACATCATGCAGTTGAGCGGCCAGGGGAACCAGGGGCGGGGCCACTTATGTTACTCACTGACGTAGGACATAGGCGCCGCGAGACGAGACTGTCACACACTGAGACAAAGTCACTGCACAGGTCAGCGCCGCTGCGGGGACTCGTCCTTCAGATGCAGCCCACACCACACAAACTCTATCTCGATAATCGGACGACTGTCACGGACTGGTCAATTTTCCACCCTGTTCCTTGGCGCCATAAGGCAAGTGTCCATGTTGCCTTGCGCTAGTGCTGGCCCAGGTAATCCAAAGCACTTGTATATCAAAGCGAATTTTCCCATAAGAAATAATAGAAACTCAAATGATTAGTTCAGTCTATAGTCTATATAATCTTCTATTGCCCGGGGGCCCCATGAGTTGTTAGTCCGCCCCTGGAGGCACATCTAAGTATGCAGAGATCCATGTTAAAGCGATCCACATAGACCATCCCCCGAACCGCCGGCTCTCACCGATGTCAGTCTGCAGTCTTGACCGGGAAAACTACCCTGCAGTAGAGCGATCTGAATGCGAGGCTTGAATCGTTAGTGGAAGGAACTACATCTATGGTGGTGTGGAGGAGGGCCACCATTAGGGGGGTACAGGCATTACACCTGTAAGAGGCCCGATGGTCTCCTGTTTTTTTTCGTCTGACCCGCCCCCCTTTAGCAACTCACACAAGGTCCCCCCTTTTTTTATCTGACTTTAGCAACTTGCGGCAGGAGAGAGAAGAGAAGACTTGAGTTGACTTTGTTTTGTACATCAGCACCAAACACCCCCCCCCCCCGCTTATCATCTCACGTCAGGAGAGAGAAGAGATGACACTTTTGTTACCACAACTACTATGATGATTGTCAACTTCTTCAGTGAACCCTCGGGAATGAGATATGATTGCTTACATCGTGCCAAGTTGGACCGGTATGCATACCTCCCAACCGCCCCGGATTCCACGGGACCATCCCGTGATTTGAAGTAAGTCCCGAGGTCCCTTTTCCTGTCGGAATTTCCGATCGTGTGTATGGGGCATTAGGGTTATAGGGAGGGTTAGCGTTAATGTTATATGGAGAGTTATGCCCCGTACACACGATCGGAAATTCACACAGCAAAGGTCCGATGTGAGCTTTTGAACAGAAATTCCAACCGTGTGTATGCTCCATCGGACTTTTGCTGTCGTAATTTACGCTAACAAAAGATTAAGAGCTGGTTAAATTTTCAGACGGAAAAAAATCCTATCGGAAAATCAGATCATCTGTAGCAATTGCGATGCACAAAATTCCGACGCATGCTCTGAACCAATTTGACGCAAGCTCAAAATCATTAAACGTAATTTTCTCGGCTCGTCACTTCCGCAAAATGCTTTTAAAATTGCATTTAAGTGTAAATATGAGATCCGAGGTCTTTTTGACCCCACATCTCATATTTAAGAGGATCTGTCATGCGTTTTCTATTACAAGGGATGTTTATATTCCTTGTAATAGGAATAAAAGTGACCCAACTTTTTTTTTTAAACTGTGTCAAAAAAAAAAAAAATTAAAGCCAAATAAATAAGATTTCAAACCAGCTTTCAAACCACACATGTGAAGTATCACCACGATTGTTAGAGCGAGAGCAATAATTCTAGCCTTAAGCCTCCTCTGAAACTTGAAACATGCATATAATGTTTTAAATAACGCCTTTGGAGATTTTTAAGGGTAAAAGTTTGTCGCCATTCCACGAGCGGGCGCAACTTTGAAATGTGACATGTTGGGTATCAATTTACTCGGCGTAACATTATCTTTCACAATATAAAAAAAAATTGGGCTATGTTTACTGTTGTCTTATTTTTTTATTAAAAAAAGTGAATTTGTTCCCAAAAAAGTGCGCTTGTAAGACCGCTGCGCAAATACGGAGTGACAAAAATGATTGCAACAAATATATAAAATGTTTGGTGATTCTAAGTAATTTTCTAGCTAAAAAAATATGTTTTTAACTTTAGTCCTAGAGTTACCATTTTTTAGCACATAAAATGGTCTAGGTTCATTTACAGAAACTTATATAATTTGTTAGGAGCCACTGAGAACTTTTTATGCGATAAAAAAAACTTTTAATTTTACCTTTGCCATTGCCACAATGCATTTCTTTAAATGGCAAAATTCGACCTAAATGTTCCCAATTTTACCCAAATTTTGGTGAGACACACATTCCCAATTTTCTCTCATTCCTAGACAGAACTCCATGGGTGAAGTTTCGAATGTTTATTGAAGAAGTCACAGATATCAAATTGACATTTCAGAACCACACAGGGCCCCATCTTTAGGGCAAGCAATCTGCTGGAAGATTTTTTTGGTGGCAATTGTGAAATTTTGAATTTCCTATCACAATGGTCACCGGGACAAATAGGCAAGGTGAGTACAGCAATAAAAACATAAAGGGCTTTGAACCCTTGCCTTCTACATACAGTATTTAAAAAATGTTCTCTATAATATGTTTTTTAATTTGACCCCGGGACCCCTGTCACCTCCAGTGTCCTTTCTCTGTCCTGCAAACAGGTGCAACATTTCACATATTTTAGGTATTTATTTCTTACATAACTTCTTATGTAAGGTCATTATGCTTACAGTTGCATAATAGATGAGAGAGAAAAAGAGAGGCACAGAGAGAAAAGAGAGAGAGAGAGAGAGAGAAGAAAGAAAGAAGAGGCGAGGAGTTAAGGAGAGAGAGCGGAGAGCAAGAGAGAAGAGGGAAGAGAAGGAGAGAACGAGAGAACAAGAGAGAAGAGAGGAAAGAAAGAGAGAGAGAGGAGAGGAAAGAAAGAGAGAGAGAGAGAGAGAGAGAGAGAGAAGTAAGAGAGAGAGGAGAGAGTAGAGAGAGGGGGAGGAGTAGAGAGAAAGAGGGAGATGAGAGAGAGTAAAGGGGAAGAGAGTAGAGAGAGAGGGATGGAGGAGAGAGGGAGAGGATAGGCGAGAAAGAGAGAGGGAGTAGAGCAACACAGAGAGCGAGAGGGGAAAACAAAGAGTAGAGGTGAATAGAAGAAAGAAAGAAAGAAAGAGAGAGAGGAGAGGAAAGACAGAGAAAGAGTAGAGGGGAAGAGAGGAACGGAGAGAAAGAGAGAGTGTAGAGGGGATGAGAGGAGATGAGAAAGAGGAGAGGAGAGTATGAGAGAGAGTAGAGGGGATGAGAGGAGATGAGAGAGAGAGAAAGGAGGGGAGAGTAAGAGAGAGGGTAGAGGGGTTGAGAGAAGATGAGAGAGAGGAGAGAGAGAACAAGAGAGAGTAATTGGGATCAGATAAGATGAGAGGAGAGAAAGTAGAAAGGAGAAAAGATAGAAGAAAAAGAGAGAGATAAAGAAACTAAAGGGAAAGAGACAAACAAAGAGAACAGGAAGAATAAAGGCAGAGTATAGAGGAAGAGTAAAGAGAGATAGAGAGCAATAATAGATGGTAGGCAGAGAAAGGCCCAGAGACAGAACACAGAGAAGATAATAGAGAGACAGAGAGAAGAGAATAGAGAGAAGAGAATAGAGAGACAGAGAGAGAAGAAAATAGAGAGACAGAGAGAGAAGAGAATAGAGAGACAGAATACAGAGAAGACAATAGAGAGACAGAACCGAGAGAAGAGAATAGAGAGCCAGAGAGAGAAGAGAAGAGAGAGACAAAACAGAGAGAAGAGAAGAGAGAGCCAGAGAGAGAAGAGAATAGAGAGCCAGAGAGAGTAGAGAAGTGAGAACCAGAAAGAGAAGAGAATAGAGAGCCAGAGAAAGAAGAGAAGAGAGAGCCATAGAGTAGGGTGACCAGACATCCCCGGTTTCAGGGGACAGTCCCCGGATTGAGGACACTGTCCCCTGACCAAGTCTGTCCCCGATTTTGTCCCCGGATTGGATTTGAACAGGGGGTGGGGCAATTTCAAAGACAGTCAGTGCAGAATAAGAAAATATATAATTCTGAATTACACCCCTCCCCCGCTTAGGGGGGTGTATTTTTTCCTTTATCTGTGCCCCTTTCTGATGATCATGTGCTGGTCGGAACGGAGGGAATACTTCTTCAGTTTCGGGTGTATGCCCATTCAGCTCTGCTCGCACGTTCTTCTGCCTTGGCTCAAGTCCCGGCCAGTCGCCTGCCTGCTTATCTCCTTGCCTTCCCTGGCGGAGTGATCTTCCTCCCCACCCAGTAGTAGCCGGGGACTGGAGAGTGAGACTTGACACGGTGTGGCGACGGGCAGAGAGTCACTGATTGCCGCC
Source organism: Rana kukunoris (assembly GCA_029574335.1). Taxonomy (NCBI): domain Eukaryota; kingdom Metazoa; phylum Chordata; class Amphibia; order Anura; family Ranidae; genus Rana; species Rana kukunoris. The sequence goes on along the minus strand of CM056056.1, from coordinate 20,262,150 downwards.
ATTACTAGTGAACCCAAAAAAAATAAAAAATGTCCCCGGATTTCATTTTGAAAATCTGGTCACTTTACCATAGAGAGAATAGAATAGAGATCCAGAGAGAGAAGAGAATAGAGAGCCAGAGAGAGAAGAGAATAGAGAGACAGAACAGAGAGAAGAGAATAGAGATCCAGAGAGAGAAGAGAATAGAGAGCCAGAGAGAGAAGAGAATAGAGAGACAGAACAGAGAGAAGAGAATAGAGAGACAGAAAAGAGAGAAGACAGAGACAGACAGAGAGAAGAGAATAGAGAGAAGAGAGAGACAGACAGAGAGAAGAGAATAGAGAGACAGAACAGAGAGAAGAGAATTGAGAGACAGAACAGAGAGAAGAGAGAGAGAGACAGACAGAGAGAAGCGAATAGAGAGACAGAACACAGAGAAGAGAATAGAGAGACAGAACAGAGAGAAGAGAATAGAGAGACAGAACAGAGAGAAGAGAATAGAGAAACAGAACAGAGAGAAGAGAATAGAGAGACAGAACAGAGAGAAGAGAATAGAGAAACAGAACAGAGAGAAGAGAGAGACAGAACAGAGAGAATAGAATAGAGAGACAGACAGACAGAGAGAAGAGAATAGAGAGACAGAACAGAGAGAAGAGAGAGACAGAACAGAGAGAATAGAATAGAGAGACAGAACAGGGAGAAGAGAATAGAGAGCCAGAGTGAGAAGAAGAGAAAGGAAGGACGGTGAGAGGTCTCTAAGGGGCTTCTATGTGTTTAATACAATCAGCGAATACTTATTTATACAAAATATCACACAGATGCCTCATTTGTCAAAAACGATCTGTAGCAAAAAAATAATAATGATAAGCCCGACTTCGCGACATCAAATAGAATTTACTATTAGCATTGCCGCCTCCCAATAATGTGCCTTGAATGGATGGTGCATGTTAAGAGACGTATCCTGATATTTGCTTTGCTAATTAACATACTCTTTATCTATTTCTAAGCAGATAGATCAATATTAACCATGGACAAAGTGCCCTTGAACGCCCCAACCTCCCGCGGGGCGACAGCCTCTCCAGAGGCCCTTAGGCCTTGCGTTGGGGTGACATCAGCCCAGGAAGGGTTAATGTTCCGTTTAACCCACAAAAACAAAAATTACAATAAATAATTACGGCGTCTCTTAAAATATTTAAAGTCGCGCATAAACATCTTGAAGCCGCATTCCCTAGCAGTGGGGGTGACAGCGGGGTGAAAAATCTCTGGCTGAATAGTTTGGTGAAAGAAAAAAAAAAAAAACTTATCGCGCTGATTTGCATACTAAAGGCCGGGGGTGTAGACAAATATAAATTTAAAACAAAATGCGTGCAAATGAAAATGTACAGCTTCAATATTAATCAGCCGAGCAGAAATGGTGTGAAAGGAGCTTGAAAAGGAGTAAAATAGATGTGTGCGTTTAATCAGACAGACTTTCGCAGGACACAAAGAACGAGGCTAATTAATCTCAGCAGGTAGGCGCACTAACCTTCAGACTTCATAAATAAATAAGTCGCCGAACAATGTCTGGCACGACTGCCAGCACAATCGGGGATTATTTTCCACAAACCGCTGTTTGGGGACACCCGGAAAATTTGCCTCCTGGCTCGTGCGGCGCTGACGAGGGGGGGGGGGAGGGGGGATGTGTGTTACGTCAGGTCGGCCATTTTTTTTTTTTTGTACGGGTTGAAAGAAAGTTTTGTGATTTTTTACATATTCAATTGCAGCTAACTATTTTTTGAAGTATGACAAAAAGCAAAACATTTTTAACCACTTCAGCCCCGGACCATTTTGCTGGTCAATGACCGGGCCACTTTTTGCGATTCGGCACTGCGTCGCTTTAACTGACAATTGCGCGGTCATGCAACATTGCTCCCAAACAAAATTGGCGTCCTTTTTTTTCCACAAATGGAGTTTTCTTTTAGTGGTATTTGATCACCTCTGCGGTTTTTATTTTTTGCGCTATAAACAAAAATAGAGCAACAATTTTGAAAAAAAAAAATATTTTTTACCTTTTGCTATAATAAATATCCCCAAAAATATATTAAAAAAACTATTTTTTTCCTCAGTTGAGGCCGATACGTATTCTTCTACATATTTTTCGTAAAAAATAGCGATAAGCGTTTATTGATCGGTTTGCGCAAAAGTTATAGCGTTTACAAAATAAGGGATAGATTTACGGCATTTTTATTAATATTTACTTTCCACTAGTAAAGGCGGCAATCTGCGATTTTTATCGGTACTGCGACATTATGGCAGACACTTCAGACACTTTTGACACATTTTTGGGACCATTGGCATTTTTATAGCGATCAGTGCTATAAAAATGCATTGATTACTGTAAAAATGTCACTGGCAAGGAAGGGGTTAACACTAGAGGGCGAGGAAGGGGTTAAGTATGTTCCCTGGGTGTGTTCTAACTGAAGGGGGGTGGGAAATACATTGTATGAACAGAAAATCAGCATTTCTCTCCCTGACAGGACCCAGACTCTGTAACGAGCGATCGAGGGTGCCCGGCGGCGATCGCGCCCATCGGGCACGCGCACAGGAGTCGGGGGCGAGTGGGGGTAGTGGCTGCTGGGCAAAGTGACGTAGAGCTACGGGCTCGCTCCCAGCAGAGCCAGCCAGTTATACGGCGGCAGGTCGGGAAGCAGTCAATGATCTGTAGCTCCCCAGTGCCGGCAGCACTCATGCAGCCCCAGACCATGACACTCCCACCACCAAGCTTGACTGTAGGCAAGACACACTTGTCTTTGTACTCCTCACCTGGTTGCCGCCACACACGCTTGACACCATCTGAATTAAATAAGTTTATCCTGGTCTCATCAGACCACAGGAGATGGTTCCAGTAATTCATGTCCTTAGTCTGAGGCCGCGTACACACGGCAGAGAACCTCGACGGGCAGAACACATCGTTCCGCCCGTCGAGGTTCTCTCCCGGCCGTCGAATTCGGCGACCCGCCCGTCGGGAATGGCAACCAGCCATTCTTCCAGGCGGGCCGTCGAGGAAATAGAGAGCGTGCTCTCTATTTCGGCTCGACGGGCTTCCCGACGGGAAGCTCGCTGAGACCGTACACAGGGCCGAGGTCCTCGCTGGAATGTGCATTCCAGCGAGGTTCTCGCTGATTTTCAGCGAGAACCTCGGCCGTGTGTACGGCGCCTGATTGTCTTCAGCAAACTGAAGGCTTTTTTGTGCATCATCTTTAGAAGAGGCTTCCTTCTGGGACAACAGCCATGCAGACCAATTTGATGCAGTGTGCGGCGTATGGTCTGAGCACTGACAGGCTGACCCCCCCACCCCTTCAACCTCTGCAGCAATGCTGGCAGCACTCATACATCTATTTCTCAAAGACAACCTCTGAATATGACGCCGAACACTCAACTTCTTTGACCATGGCGAGGTCTGTTCTGCGTGGAACCTGTCCTGTTAAACCGTTAGAGAGTTCTTTGCCATGAGGTGCCATGTTGAACTTCCATACCTCCCAACATTTTGAGATGTGAATGAGGGACACCTACTAACAAAGGTATGTAGGCATAGGACACGCCTCCTGCCACACACCCTTAAAGGAGAATTAACCAAAAAAAGGTTAATCAAATCCACAAGGTTTTCTTTTTTAACCACTTAAGGACCGCCGCATGTACATTTACGTCGGCAGAATGGCACCGACAGGCACATCAACGTATATATACGTTGGTGCCTTGGGGGGGATCGGGGGTCCGATCGGCTGCAGGAGCGATCCGACAAGAGGGGGCGGCTATTCGTTTTTGTCCGCCCCCTCCGGATCGTTCTCAGCGAAATGCGCGCGCTCCCCCTGCAGTGCACTTCCCCCTCCTGTGTAAACACAGGAAGGAGGAAGCGACGTGATCTCTCACTCGGCGTTTTTTTCAACCACCGCTGAGGAGAGATCACCACACAAGTAAGTCTGCACAACACTACACTACACCTACACTACACAAAAAACACATTTAACCCCCGTGATCGCCCCCCCCTCCCCCTGTCACAGTGTCACTGAATGCAGTAATCATACATGTATGATTACTGTATTTAGTGTGAGTGTGACAGGCAGTGTAAAAGTCAGTCAGTGTTAGGTCCAGGGTAGCCTCGTACCCCCCCCTAATAAAGTTTTAACCCCTTGATCACCGCCCTAGTTAACCCTTTCACTCCCTATTGCCAGCGTCACTAAGCGATCATTTTTCTGATCGCTGTATTAGTGTCGCTGTTCCCGCTAGGTAGCTAATTTTTTTTTTATTGCGATTTTTTTTACTAAAGACATGTGGCTAAATAAATTTTGGCCTAAATGTTTGACTAAAATTTCGTTTATTTGATTTTTCTTATAACAAAAAGTAAAAAATATTGATTTTTTTTCAAAAATGTCGCTCTATTTTTGTATATAGCGCAAAAAATAAAAATCGCAGAGGCGATCAAATATCACCAAAAGAAAGCTCTATTTGTGGGAAGAAAAGGACGCAAATTTTGTTTTTTTTTGACCGCGCAATTGTCTGTTAAAGCGACGCAGTGCCGTATCGCAAAAACCCCTTTGGTCATTTGGCAGCATATTGGTCCGGGTCTTAAGTGGTTAACCACTACTATTCCTTTATATTGGCTTTTAAATGTACAAATGCAGCAATTTAGAAATTGGATGAAAGGTTTAGCACTGGGAAACACTTTTTGCCAGATAAAAAGTGAATTGTATATACAACTATACAGATCAGACCAAAATGAGGGACAAAAGAGGGGAAAGAGGGACATTTCTCCAAATCAGGGACAGTCCCTCGAAATTAGGGAGAGTTGGGAGCTATGAACTTCCAGTGACCAGTATGAGAGAGTGAGAGCGATAACACCAAATTTAACACACCTGGTCCCCATTCACACGTGAGATCTTGTAACACTAACCAGTCACATGACATCGGGGAGGGAAAATGGCAAATTGGGCCCAATTTGGACACGATGTCAGATGCAACATGTCACTTACCACCATCACCGCCTTCCAGATGCAACATGTCACTTACCACCATCACCGCCTTCCAGATGCAACATGTCACTTACCACCATCACCGCCTTCCAGATGCAACATGTCACTTACCTCCGTCACCTGCTGCCAGATGCAACATGTCACTTAACTCCGTCACCTGCTGCCAGATGCAAAATGTCACTTACCACCATTACCTCCTGTTAGATGCAACATGTCACTTACCTCCGTCACCTGCTGCCAGATGCAACATGTCACTAACCTCCATCACCTGCTGCCAGATGCAAAATGTCACTTACCACCATTACCTCCTGTTAGATGCAACATGTCACTTACCTCCGTCACCTGCTGCCAGATGCAACATGTCACTAACCTCCATCACCTGCTGCCAGATGCAAAATGTCACTTACCACCATTACCTCCTGTCAGATGCAACATGTCACTTACCTCCGTCACCTGCTGCCAGATGCAACATGTCACTTACCTCCATCACCTGCTGCCTGATGCAACATGTCACTAACCTCCGTCACCTGCTGCCAGATGTAAAATGTCACTTACCACCATTACCTCCTGTCAGATGCAACATGTCACTTACCTCCGTCACCTGCTGCCAGATGCAACATATCACTTACCTCCGTCACCTGCTGCCTGATGCAAAATGTCACTTACCACCATTACCTCCTGTCAGATGCAACATGTCACTTACCTCCGTCACCTGCTGCCAGATGCAACATATCACTTACCTCCATCACCTGCTGCCAGATGCAAAATGTCACTTACCACCATTACCTCCTGTCAGATGCAACATGTCACTTACCTCCGTCACCTGCTGCCAGATGCAACATGTCACTTACCTCCGTCACCTGCTGCCAGATGCAACATATCACTTACCTCCGTCACCTGCTGCCAGATGCAAAATGTCACTTACCACCATTACCTCCTGTCAGATGCAACATGTCACTTACCTCCGTCACCTGCTGCCTGATGCAACATGTCACTTACCACTGTCATCTGCTGCCAGATGCAACATATCACTTACCTCCGTCACCTGCTGCCAGATGCAACATGTCACTTACCTCCGTCACCTGCTGCCAGATGCAAAATGTCACTTACCACCATTACCTCCTGTCAGATGCAACATGTCACTTACCACTGTCATCTGCTGCCAGATGCAACATATCACTTACCTCCGTCACCTGCTGCCAGATGCAACATGTCACTTACCTCCGTCACCTGCTGCCAGATGCAAAATATCACTTACGACCATTACCTCCTGTCAGATGCAACATGTCACTTGCCTCCGCCACCTGCTGCCAGATGCAACATATCACTTACCTCCGTCACCTGCTGCCAGATGCAACATATCACTTACCTCCGTCACCTGCTGCCAGATGCAACATATCACTTACCTCCGTCACCTGCTGCCAGATGCAAAATGTCACTTACGACCATTACCTCCTGTCAGATGCAACATGTCACTTGCCTCCGCCACCTGCTGCCAGATGCAACATGTCACTTACCTCTGTCACCTGTTGCCAGATGCAAAATGTCACTTACCACCATTACCTCCTGTCAGATGCAACATGTCACTTACCTCTGTCACCTGCTGCCAGATGCAACATGTCACTTACCACTGTCATCTGCTGCCAGATGAAACATATCACTTACCTCCGTCACCTGCTGCCAGATGCAACATGTCACTTACCTCCGTCACCTGCTGCCAGATGCAACATGTCACTTACCTCCGTCACCTGCTGCCAGATGCAACATGTCTTTTAACTCTGTCATCTGCTGCCAGATGCAAAATGTCACTTACCATTATTACCCCCTGTCAGATGCAACATGTCACTTACCTCTGTCACCTGCTGCCAGATGCAACATGTCACTTACCACTGTCATCTGCTGCCAGATGAAACATATCACTTACCTCCGTCACCTGCTGCCAGATGCAACATGTCACTTACCTCCGTCACCTGCTGCCAGATGCAACATGTCACTTACCTCCGTCACCTGCTGCCAGATGCAACATGTCTTTTAACTCTGTCATCTGCTGCCAGATGCAAAATGTCACTTACCATTATTACCCCCTGTCAGATGCAACATGTCACTTACCTCTGTCACCTGCTGCCAGATGCAACATGTCACTTACCACTGTCATCTGCTGCCAGATGAAACATGTCACTTACCTCTGTCACCTGTTGCCAGATGCAACATGTCACTTGCCTCCTAAACCATAACAGTAAAATCAATGTGTATATGCAGTAAAGCATGCTTGTTATACTCACTGTGGAACCTAATGGGTTAATCCTCAGCATTGTGTAAAAATGCTGTTTGATCCTGTCTTCTCTAATCCTCCCGTTCTTCGCCTTCCTCTGTCCCCAATATATTTCCTGATAATACAGAGCCAGGGGACAGGCTGCACATGCTCAGTTTGGTGTGTATGGCTATAGTGTTTTTTTCTTGGGAGGATGCATGTGATCAGCACAGGGCTAATCAGCACTATCCAGACAAGAGGATAAGGGGATCTGCTTTCTGAAAACTCCTTCTACAAGCTTTACCCGATACTGATATAAATCACAAGACTGTTATAAACCGCTGATGAGAAAAGGTATTTAGCAGTTTATAATTACTAAACTAATTGCATTTCCATGCTCTGTGTACTGTGGGAGACCACATATAGTAAATGCAGGCTCCTGGGGTTTAGTAACACTTTAAATACTTGTTTTTAACTTTTTTAATAATTTCTACTGTTACTTCCCGCCTAGGCAAATTATGTTATACATCCCAGAAGTCTTCAGAAGGGGAGGAGAGATTTTTTATTCTAAGCACGCCCTCCTTGCCTGCATGCCCCAGCTAAGGGTAGGTGGATTCCAGAAAGTAAATGCTACATAAATCATCTGCCCTTTCTCAAGATGGCAATGGCCAGAAATGCTAGGAAAAGTGGATTTTAGGGTGATTTCTTAACCACTTAATCACCGCCCTATAGCCGAAATACGGCTATAGGGCGGTTCCTGTACTCTAACAGGACGTCCATGGACGTCCTCCGTTAGAGTCAGGTGTGCGCGCCCAACCGGGCGCGCACACGCGATCACCGGTGCTCACCGGGTCCACGGGACCCGCAGCACCGATGATCGCGGTAAGGAGCCAATGGCGGCGGCTCCTTACCACGTGATCGCGCCGTCCAATGACGGCGCGACCACGTGTGTAAACAAATCTGACGTGCGTCAGATCCGCGCGCCCGAGCGGGCGCGCACACGCGGGCCCGGCGCTCGGCGGGTCCACGGGACCCGCAGCGTCAGTGATCTCGGTAAGGAGCCAATGGTGGCGGCTCCTTACCACGTGATCGCGCCGTCCAATGACGGCGTGATCACATGTAAACAAACCGCGTCACTTGCTGACGCCGGTTCTTCCCTCCTCTCGCTGTACCGATCGGTACAGCGTGAGAGGAGAGCGCGGATGGCTGCAGCAGTGTGGGATGGATCTGTGACTATTGCAGTCACAGATCCATCCATCCCTGCTCAGCCATCCCTGCATTAACTCCTTCCTTCCCTGCGCAAAACTCTGCATACCCCCCGCAATACTCTGCATACCCCCCCCCCAATACTCTGCATACCCCCCCCCAATACTCTGCATAACCCCCCCCAATACTCTGCATACCCCCCCCAATACTCTGCATACCCCCCCCAATACTCTGCATACCCCCAATACTCCTCAATACTCTGCATACCCCCAATACTCCTCAATACTCTGCAATACCCCGCAATACTCCGCAGTACCCCGCAATACTCCGCAGTACCCCGCAATACTCCGCAGTACCCCGCAATACTCCGCAGTACCCCGCAATACTCTGCAATACCCCGCAATACTCCGCAGTATCCCGCAATACTCCGCAGTACCCCGCAGTACCCCGCAATACTCCGCAGTACCCCGCAATACTCTGCAATACCCCGCAATACTCTGCAATACCCCGCAATACTCCGCAGTACCCCGCAATACTCCGCAGTACCCCGCAATACTCCGCAGTACCCCGCAATACTCCGCAATACCCCGCAGTACCCCGCACAATACTCCCGCACAATACTCCCGCACAATACTCCCGCACAATACTCTGCAGTACCCCCGCGCAATACTCCCCCGCGCAATACTCCCCCGCGCAATACTCCCCCGCGCAATACTCCCCCGCGCAATACTCCCCCGCGCAATACTCTGCAATCGTTTTTTTTTTTAGGCTTCCCAGCCTAGAGGGGAGATGTGGGGTCTTATTGACCCCATATCTCACTGTAAAGAGGACCTGTCATGCTATATTCCTATTACAAGGGATGTTTACATTCCTTGTAATAGGAATAAAAGTAACCAAAACATTTATTTTTGGGGAAAAAGGTGTCAAACTAAAATAAATAAAGTAAAATGAACAATAAAAAAATAAAAAATAAATTACAGCGCCCCTGTACCCGTGTGCTCGTATACAGACGCGACCGCACACGTAAGTCCCGCCCACATATGAAAACGGTGTTCAAACCACACATGTGAGGTATCGCTGCGAACGTTAGAGCGAGAGCAATAATTTTGGCCCTAGACCTCCTCTCCAACTAAAAAGATGTAACCAGGAAAAACATTTAAAGCGTCGCCTATGGGGATTTTTAAGTCGCGTAGTTTGGCGCCATTCCACAAGCGTGTGCAATATTGAAGGGTGACATGTTGGGTATCTATTTACTCGGCGTAACTTCATCTTTCATATTATGCAAAAACATTGGGCTAACTTTACTGTTTTTTTTTTTTTTAAGCACAAAACTGTTTTGTTTCCAAAAAAAAAACGCGTTCGAAAAATTGCTGTGCAAATACAATGCGAGATAAAAAGTTGTAACGGCCGCCATTGTATTCTCTAGGGTCTTTGCTAAAAAAGCATATATAATGTTTTGGGGTTCTATGTAATTTTCTAGCAAATAAATGATGATTTTTCCATGTAGGAGAGAAATGTCAGAATTGGTCTGGGTGTTCCAGAACGCCTGATGGCGTTCCCTGCATGTTGGGCCTCTGTATGTGGCCACGCTGTGTAAAAGTCTCACACATGGGGTATCGCCATACTCGGGAGGAATAGCAGAATGTGTTTTGGGGTGTAATTTGTGGTATGCATATGCTGTGTGTGAGAAATAACCTAATAATATGAACATTTTGTGGAAAAAAAATTAAAATAAAAAAATCTTGATTTTGCAAAGAATTGTGGGGAAAAAATGACAACTTCAAAAGACTCACGATGCCTCTTTCTGAATACCTTGGAATGTCTTCTTTCCAAAAAGGGGTCATTTGGGGGGTATTTGTACTTTTCTGGCATGTTAGGGTCTCAAGAAATGAGAGAGGCTGTCAGTACATCAGATGTGATCAAATTGATCAATTTTCAGTAATTGGTACCATAGCTTGTAGACCCTATAACTTTCACCCAGACTAAATATTATCCAATTTTTTTTTTTTTGTTACCAAAGATATGTAGCAGTATACATTTTAGGCCAAATTTATGAAGAAAAATTACTTTTTTGCAAAATTTTATAATAGAAATGAAGAAAAATTCATTTTTTTACAAAATTTACGTTCTTTTTTCATTTATAGCGAAAAAAATAAAAACCGCAGAGGTGATCAAATACCACCAAAAGAAAGCTCTATTTGTGGGAAAAAAAGGACAAAAATTTCATTTGGTTATAGTGTTGTATGACTGAGTTATTGCCATTCAAACTGTGAGAGCACCGAAAGCTGAAAATTGGTCTGGTTATTAAGGGGGTTTAAGTGCCCAGTGGTCAAGTGGTTAAAGCATAAAGCGTGGAGACATGGATGAATGGATGGATGGGGGCATGGGCGTCCACTCCATAGGGCAATGGGGGGCAATTGACCCCCCTGGAAAATTGAGAAGGTGTTTTGCGGCTGCGGGCTGTCTGAGCGGTCCCGGGCCGGATGTCACACAGGCACAGCAAGCAGAGTGAAGCCGCCTCCCCCCAGTTTTTATGTGTACACAGGGGGAGGGAACCTGCTGTGCCTGTGCAGCGCTGATGGCTGATCTGAGGTACTGAATCGGATAGGGGGGTGTCTGTGCTGAAGGGGAGGTTTGTGCTAAATGGGGGGTCTATCTGTGCTTAAGGGGGGTCTTGCTGAATTGGGGGGTCTGTGCTGAATTGGGGGTCCATCTGTGCTGAATGGAGGGGTTTGTGCAGAATGGGGGGTTTGTGCTGAATGCAGGGGTCTGTGCTGAATGTGGGGTCCATCTGTGCTGAAGGGGGGTCTGTGCTGAAGGGGGGTCTGTGCTTAAAGGGGGTCTGTGCTTAAAGGGGGTCCATCTGTGCTTAAGGGGGGTCTTGCTGAATTGGGGGGTCTGTGCTGAATTGAGGGTCCATCTGTGCTAAATGGAGGGGTTTGTGCAGAATGGGGGGTCTGTGCTGAATGCAGGGGTCTGTGCTAAAGGGGGGTCTGTGCTGAAGGGAGGTCTGTGCTTAAAGGGGGTCTGTGCTTTAAGGGGGTCCATCTGTGCTTAAGGTGGGTCTTGCTGAATTGGGGGGTCTGTGCTGAATTGGGGGTCCATCTGTGCTAAATGGAGGGGTTTGTGCAGAATGGGGGGTCTGTGCTGAATCCAGGGGTCTGTGCTAAGGGGGGGTCTGTGCTGAAGGGGGGTCTGTGCTTAAAGGGGGTCTGTGCTTAAAGGGGGTCCATCTGTGCTTAAGGGGGTCTTGCTGAATTGGGGGGTCTGTGCTGAAATGGGGGTCCATCTGTGCTAAATGGAGGGGTTTGTGCAGAATGGGGGGTCTGTGCTGAATGCAGGGGTCTGTGCTGAAGGGGGGTCTGTGTTGAAGGGGGGTCTATCTGTGCTGAAGGGGGGTCTATCTGTGCTGAAGGGGGGTCTGTACATTCTCTAGGCTATATTTATATGGGCATGGAGTAAAGCTGGATTATCTCAAGAGCTATTTCACACTGCCAGCTGGTCGCATTATCGGTAAATCGGCACTAAACAGCGACACTTTACCATCGTTTTAGCTGCGCTATTCGGTCGCTAGCGGGGCGCTTTTAACCCCCGCTAGCGTTTGAAGAAAGGGTTAAATGCGACTGTGTATCGCCGCTGCTGAAGCGCCCCTCCCTGATTTTTTTAAATATTCAAATTGATTCAAATTGTATTTTTAAGCATGCCTATGTAAATGAGGGATAATTTGGACAGTGAAGCAAATGCAGCTTGCTTGCAAGCGCTCAACAGGCATGAGCCACCAAGTTTATGGTCCAAACCGCGCACGGCGACTAACTGGTCTTTAAATTCAGCGGCCATTCTTTGACACAACGATTGTATTTTCCCAGCTGCCCAGCACGCAAGCAGTTAACCAATCGTTTGTAAACAAATGCGTTTGGAGGCTCGGGACTTGTTCCGTCCTCTCTCCTGGCAGGATGGGCCTTCCCAGCATGCACCGCTCCGTCAAAGACAAAGTAATACGGAAACGCGGGGTCACAGAGGTGGAAGGCTCAGGGGAAGTTCTAGGAAATACTTTGTCTCGGTATATGTGCTGGTGGTGAACATTTCCTTCCCAGGAGAGAAAGTAAACAGAAATAAAAGGCCAAAAATACAGAGAGAAAGAAGACAGTTACAGGCAAAGCGATAAAAAAACAAAAACAAAATTAAAACATCATATATAACCTAAAAGTGTGTATTTTAAAGCTGAACTCTCGCCATAAAAACTTTTACAGTGCCTTGAAAAAGTTTTCATACCCCTTGAAATTTTTTTCACATTTTGTCATGTTACAACCAAAACCGTAAATGTATTTTATTGGGATTTTATGTGATAGACCAACATAAAGCAATTTCCATAAACACGTGGATGATTGAGTTTGGGGTGAAGGAACTTGGCTGGCCTGCACAGAGTCCTGACCTCAACCCAATAGAGCACCTTTGGGATGAATTAGAGCAGAGACTGCGAGTCAGGTCTTCTCGTCCAACATCAGTGCCTGACCTCACAAATGTGCTTCTGGAAGAATGGCCAAACATTCCCATAGACACACTCCTAAACCTTGTGGACAGCCTTCCCAGAAGAGTTGAAGCTGTTATAGCTGCAAAGGGAGGGCCAAATCAATATTGAAACCCATGGACCAAGACTGGGATGCCATTAAAGTTCATGGGCTAGATTCAGAGAGAATTAGATTAGCGTAGAGTAACAGAAATACTCTACGCCGCCGTTTTTTACCTGGCTCTACGTGGAATCCCGGTAGATTTTGTCCAGTAAACGACGGCGGCGTAGTGTATTTCTCCCGGCGCAAGCCATCTACGCGAGTAGGGGGCGTGAAGCATTTAAAATAGGCGCGTTCCCGCGGCGATCGAACTGCGCATGCTCCGTTCAGAAATTTCCCGCCGTGCATTGCGCGAAATCACGTTGTTACGTCATTCGTTGTTTGAGTAGCGTCGTTTACGGACATTTCTATTCCCGAACGACTTACGTAAAAAAAAAAAAAAAAAATTAAATTTGACGCAGGAACGACGGCCATACTTAACATGGGCTACGCACCGTTAGACCAGCAAAAAGCTGGTCTAACAGTACGTAAAAAAAAATAGACGTAAGCGATTGCGAAGACCGCTCGTATCTTCGTGGGTCGCCGTAAAAACTAATTTGCATATCCCGACGCATGAAAACGACGCGGACTCCTCCCAGCGGCCGCAAAAATATCGCAGCGTAGATCCGAAGGCTTACGAAGACGTAAGCCTCTCGGATCGAAGCCCGAAGCCGCCGTATCATGGTTTGAGGATTCAAACTAGTGATACGGCGCGCAAAATTTGAAATTACTCCTGTCTAACACCAGTTAGACAGGCGTAATCGCTCTGTGAATCTGGGCCCTTATCTTTTATCATGACAAGGACCCAAAGCATACATCCAAATCAACAAAGGAATGGCTTCACCAGAAGAAGATTAATGTTTTGGACCAGACCTGAATCCAATTGAAAATCTGTGGGGTGATCTGAAGAGGGCTGTGCACAGGATATGCCCTCACAATCTGACAGATTTGAAATGTTTTTGCAAAGAAGAGTGGGCAAATATTGCCAAGTCAAGATGTGCCATGCTGATAAGACCCAAAAACACTGAGTGCTGTAAAAAAACAGAAAATGCTTCAACAACGTATTAATTGCGCACACTTATGCAACCTTATTATTATTTTTTTATTATTTTTACTTCCCTCCACCTAAAAGATTTCATTTTTTTTCCCACTTGATTAGTACAGTTTATAGGTCACATTATAGGTGGAAAAAGTTCTGAAATAATTAATTTTCGTCTAATTTTTTTACATCACAGAAACCCGACATTTTAACAGAGGTGTGTTGACCTTTTATATCTATCCACTGTTATATGTATATATATATATATATATATATATATATATATATATATATATATATATATATATATATATATATATATATATATATATATATATATATATATACTGTATAGTATATACACACACACACTTTATATATATATATATATACAGTAAATATATAAATATATGTAAATATATAAGTATAGCGTGTGACTATGGTTGGACATTAGAGTGTAAGCTCTTCTGGTACAGAGACTGATGTGAATGTCTCAGTGTTCTCTGTACAGCACTCCAGAATATGTTGGAGACATTCAAATCCTGGGGATAAGTGACTAAGTAAACATTTCCACTCTCTGCATGTTGGGCAGCGTGCGGCGTTCACCCAGAGAGCCCCTGGTGTATTGTCAGCGATGGCCCTGGCCCGTGTTGGAAGGTATTTATGGGCTGTTATGATGCTGTAGGGAGCAGATTATCACATGGGGATGATTGACGGGTAAACACAAGTCCGGGACCTCGGCATTAGCGTGACAATGGCCGCTGACAAGCTCTTATTATGACACATTGTCCCTATATGTTGTAGTAGAAGGGGGGAGCATGTTATCTGTCTGTCTATCTTGTCTCCTCACATGTGTCCCCCCTCTCCCTCTTCTCCTAAATGAGGCATTTGAACAATGCCGCAGCCGCCAATGTTATGTGATAGCGGGGAAGTTGCCTATTTTAAGGCTTAGGGGAAAGCCAGCTGCCAAGATATGCGGTGACGTTGCCCCCTGCTACACTCATACAAACAGTGCCTACATCTGTGATGGGACATCATTACATTCCTACATGGGGACTGGAGGCCTATCTATTACTCGCACACCCGGCCAAGGGGTCTTTCCATACAGAGAACCAAAATCCCACCAAAAATGTGGCCCATCGATTGACCGGAGGGCATCAAATCTCAACGGGATTTTGCGATGTCCTAACCCCACACATAATTAACCCGGGCGGGCGTTGTGCATGTGACAGGTGCACTTTAAAGCCTGATTGCAGTCAAAACTTTTTGGGATCTTTTTTTAGGTTGAAACATGGCCCTTGCACCACAGTCACACACTATGGGACCACAGGCATTATGCATAACCAACCCAAGCAAACATGCAAAAGAGGAAATAACACACCAAACACCATTTCTTTCTTTAAATTTTTTATTAAAGTAAACACATATATTGGCAATTCGCATACTATTTTATTGTTGGAATTTAACTTGGCCACGGCCTGATTCATTGGTTTTATTTAAAAATGTCCATTCAAATAATAATCTTTCAAAGATATTGTATTCATACCGTAAATAATTCAACTGATTACATTTCCATAACCATCACGCACAGCCCAGCCACTTAGACTCAAGCTGTATATCCATGAGATCAATTTAAATCTCCCATCAGGCAAAACTGCCTATCACTGTACAACACTACCACATGAATCTGGCCGCGACGGGGGGGAGGGAAGGGTGGGAAGCTCCGTCGGCTGGGTCCTCTTGGATCAACAGGGGGCCGCCTGCCTGTCACGGAACCAGGCCTATATATAGGCCCGAACCGGTCTCCAGAACTTTCTACCTGGGTCATCTGATCCCTTCGACCAATCACAGCTCTTACCTGTCCAGGCTCCTGGGCTCTTTCAGCACAGCTGCACCGCTCGATTGAGCCCCTTACCTGTATTAGTGCACCTGCTCTGACCTGCAAATGACCCCCCTTAGCTCAACCTATATCCTAGCTGCCTCTGCCGTGGACCCATAAGGAAAGGAGAGCCTAATTGGCCCTCTTTCCTTTCCCATGGGACCACAGGCATTATGCATAACCAACCCAAGCAAACATGCAAAAGAGGAAATAACACACCAAACACCATTTCTTTCTTTAAATTTTTTATTAAAGTAAACACATATATTGGCAATTCGCATACTATTTTATTGTTGGAATTTAACTTGGCCACGGCCTGATTCATTGGTTTTATTTAAAAATGTCCATTCAAATAATAATCTTTCAAAGATATTGTATTCATACCGTAAATAATTCAACTGATTACATTTCCATAACCATCACGCACAGCCCAGCCACTTAGACTCAAGCTGTATATCCATGAGATCAATTTAAATCTCCCAAACGACAGGAGGGGACGGGTCTCCTGACACCCTCCTGTCACCCCTACCCCAGACCGCGGCCTCCTCTATGCATGTTTGCAACTCCATATTAAAAATATCCAGGCCTATATCCGACAGATGTACCCCATCCGCCCTGTACAAGCCCGGATACCCACCTTCCAACTCAAAATGCCTAACTGAGATACCTAGGCCTAGCGCCAAAAATTTTTCTATATCTCTATTCACTCGTTTGCGAACTCTCTCTAACGGTTTCAAATTAGCAGAATTTAGCCAACAGAAACGCGGGATTATCTCTGAAAAAATTAACAAAGTTCCAGGGGAGAAGTGACTCAAAAACACAAACACATCCTTCATGTCATTTATTAAATCGTGAGTCTTCCACTTCCCAATATCATTCCCCCCCAGATGCAGAACCAGCATGTCTGGAGGGGGAAATAGCGTAAATAACCTGTTCAATTCCGTCATTAAATTAACCCATACCATTCCTTTGCGACCAAACCAATGAATAGTGAACGATGAGGGGTTCAGGCCCAAATTCTCCGAATACGTCCTATTAGAAGCTCTTTTCTGTGCCCAAAACACAAAAGAATGGCCTATAATCCATATGGTATGATGCAGACCTGTAATGAGATAAAATA